>CM076583.1:828669344-828792011 GCA_034641835.2 Pinus albicaulis
AGCAAGGGGCTAATTTTTTTTATGAACCTTCAAGGAATGCATTTCTCTTGAAAACACATCATCCTTGAAGCCTTTTATGTTCCCTGCCCTTTGATTGTTTCCTTCTGCTGTTCTTGAGTCAATAAGCCTCACTGATGATGAAAAATTGTGCTCCAAAAGGCCTTTATTTGCCCTTGTATCCCTGAAGAATATCCCATTTTAACCCTTTTTTCCCTTTGTCAAAGTTCCCCTTATACCCTCTAAATCCTCCCAAAATCCCCTTTAAATCCTACATTCACCCCTTGTTTGGTCTATTTCCCCTTTTCTCCCTCTATCGTTACCCTTTTTCTCGCTCTCGAAATGCACTAAAAATGGGAAAAGCCCCACTTTTTAACTTATATAGGGCCTAGCCCCTTTTCCGCCAGCCCTTTAAGCCACTTCCCCATGTAACCCATTTTCGGAACCAGGCGCAAAGACTCAAAGCACTAATCGCAATCGCAACTTTCAGGCGAGCGCAAATCTTTGTTAAATGAAAAACTCCGATGCAATTGAATTTTGGTCTATAAGGCCTCCACCATGATCTCCACCATTGATCTATCACTTATATCAGATGGCCCAGTGCTAATCGCACTCCCGCTTCTGATCGCAATCTGAACTTTCACCGTGCCACTCCTTGTTTCCCCCCGATTGCGATTCCCCGATCAAATCACAGTCGTCCATCCATTCCAAGATCCAACGGTCCAGATTTGTTCTGCTCCCCTCCTGTCGCTTCTTTCTGTTCCCCACCGATTCAATCTCCATCATTGATCTATCACTTAGATCAAACGGCTCGGCGCTAATCGCACTCCCGCTCCAATCGCAATCACATTTTTCAATTGCCGCCACCTTCCGCCCTTTGCGATTGCGATTTTCCCGATCCAATATCGACCGTCCGTTAGTCCAAGATCCAATGGCCATAAACCAATCGCACCATCGTTCAATCAGACTGTCAACCCTTCCATTCCTCCCCTCCGATTGGATCATAGCCGTTGATCTCCTCCTGAGATCCAATGGTCCTAAATGAATCACCCTCCACCCATGCCGGGTCCCACCACACACGATCATTTTCATTGCATTTTCATTCATTTCTTTGCATTTCGGCCTATTTCCAAACTCTCATAATTTGAATTAAATTTTAATGTTTCGCATTCATTTCTATGCATTCCGCCCAACTTCATAAACCATCTCGCTGTTTAATCTCCGTCGTCGATCTCCGCCACCAGACCATGATCGAATGGCCCACGAGCATTTCTCCACCAAAGACCTATTAGTCGCAGTTCACACCATATCACTGCATTGATTCACCATTGTTCCATCTAAAACCACCGTTCTTACCACCGCCGCGCTGTCATTCCCCTCGCCCTCCGTAACCATCCTCCCTATGCATGGATTTCATAACAGAGTTGCGTGTTTTTTCAGGGTACGAGTGGCGGAAAACCGCCATGATTCAAATTCTCTGTACAGTTACAGAGAAACAGGAAAGGACCATTTTCAAGAGCTGAACTCATGAAGAAGGGTCTAAGAAGACATATGACAGGGCTCGCATTAAAATAAAAAAGTTTAAAATCTGAAAAATCTTCCCCAGAGCCATTAAAGCACATATTTCGCAGTTAGAGGAAAAAGTGGAAGCGGCAAAGAGTATCAGTGGGAAAACAGAGTGTTTAAGGCCTGTCATTGAAGATTTTGAGCCTAATCCAATGATTTGAAGTCAGATTACTAGATCAAAGACATCATGGATCGATCATAAGGTCCAATGCGCAGAAAATGATATATATTCGGTGTCAACGTCAGCAGAATGTTCCTGCCTGTGAAAGGATAAAGCACCCATATTGTTTCCATTATTTACCATGTTCCTGATGAAATTTCCACACTGATAGCAGTCCTAAGCTACCAAAGCATTTGTTATGTAGTATGGCGGACTTCACTGTCATTTATTTACCTTTTTGTTCATTCACCAAAGTACTACAGGGTACTGCAACCAGAGTACATCAGAGACATACCTAGAGTAAATGGAAGTTTGACGAAGATCACTCTTCCATCCAAAAAGTACCAGAGATAAATGCCCAGGATTTAAAATAGAATGGGGCCTCAGCCCTCTTTCTTTTCTGAGTTTTAATGCTCCATTTATTTTTCCACCTACCTCCTCTGCTCCTCTTTCAGCTATAAAACTCATGAAGAAACTCGTTGTAAAGGTTGTTGATCAGTTATTAGAGAATTGAAAGTTGTTTCTATTGAGACATAGTCTCTATGTAAAGTTGTAAGATAGGCTGAGGAAGATGTTTTCAGACTGAATATCCAGCTATTGGTAATGTTGTACTTGACTGGTATTGCTCTTTAATATGACAAGCACATTTATTTGGATCCTGATCTAAAGCAGCGGTGATGTTTTTCTATCTCTGTGTCTGTTTTTATCTTGCAGTTCATTTCATTTCATTTCTACTGGCTTGCATAAGAAATCTGGCATAGGATTTACCCTTGTTAGGTACCCTATGTTTTTTCTCTCCTTGCCTTCAATGTTTTCTACTAAATGTGTTATCTAAGGGTTGATTTCAGTTAATTTAACCAGTGTAGTGGATGTCATTGCCTGCTAGCTGATGTATGAATTAATGAATCTGTCCTTAGATGTTATTGTTAGGATTTAATTGAATGAATTGGGAACACTGGGAGGTCTAGAACTCTGTCTTTATCTCACTAGGATGCTTTTCAATTAATTGAACCTTTCTAAGATCCCTCAAGCTAGAGGCCAAAGCATTGAGAGTTCAAAGTCTCTCTCTGATCTCAAGTCTTTAAATTTGTGTTCTAAACCTTTAATGTTTCTTGTCTGAAGAGTTAGCCTTTGGTTTTCAGATCACAGGTGTCCAATGGCACCTGTCCCTAGATCTGATCTCTGAAGGTCACCTTGGAGGTTTCCTTGCTTTCACCTTTCTCTCTTACCATTTCATATCACACAATCATATTTAAGATCCAATGCTTTAGATGACTAGCCCAACTGAAAGCCTGCATGTTGAATAGCAAGTAAACCCTTTCCTGACTCCATTGCCCAATGGTCTTGAATGTTCCCTGGATTATCTCTCCCTTGCCTAAATCCTCTTTTCTCATCTTTGTCTTATATTGAACCCTTCTTTTACGATTCCCAACAACCAAACATACATCAAACGAACAAACCCCGAGCCTTATAACTAGCCTAACATCTTAATTTTGAGCTTCAAAGATATAAAACCTTTCTTATATAGAGAGATCCCTCTCTGGACCCAGGAGGGCTAGATCCTGAGGTCCGAAAGTGGTTCTGATGTTGTCTCATCTTTTGGTCTTACCAATCTAGCCAAAACATGGGAACCCCAACAGGATGCATAATTAAATTATGCATCCAACGAGTACTATTTTGCATACTTTTGAGAAGACCCACATTGAAAAAAATTGAAGATACATTAAAAAAGCACACTTTTTTTTTATGTATCTTCAATTTTTTTCAATGTGGGTCTTCTCAAAAGTATGCATAATGGGTACTCATTAGATGCATAATTTAATTTTGCAACCAACGAGCGTATACACTTGAAATTTGAGTAAACCTTAAAGAGATAAGTAAAAAATATAATTAAAAAAAAATAGTTTTTTATTTTCCCTCCAAAATATTTACATGCACCTCTTTTTAAATTTAAAGGATTTTGATTGATTTACATATTATGTAAGTGAGAATTCCATGGGCACTTTTAGGCTGAAATTTCCTGTAATGGGGGTTTTTCCTTCCTCAAAGAGAAAAAATAAGAGAATATAGGCCTAGGGGAGAATTAAAAGAGAAAAGAAACCATTCTCAGTCCACAGATAGCATAGTTGACAATTCGGGAACAATTCTGAATTTTTTTCCAAAAAACGCAAAATGCAAGTTCTGACCTAGAAACTATGGAAAATGTAGTAAACTGAACAAAACATATGTTATATAGTGTAGATATGGGGCTGAAAATTGTTGGGAAAATACTAAGATGGGGGGTGAATCAATATTTTAAACACTTCAATTTCCAATTTCTCATTTGATTTGTATATGCTACTGTTATAAAAGAAACTAGCGTATGTACGTGACTACCATTAAAGAAACCCTTGTATATCGAGATAACTTATATGATAATTAATTAGATCATTTTTTTAGCATTAATCAATGCATCATTACTTCATTATTCATCAATTAATCAATAATTATGAGCAGTTAAAGAGCATATAGAATATCAACACACAAAACCATATCAACACATATGAACACTAGGATTTTAGGTGGAAACCCAATGCGGGAGAAGACCACCACTGTAGTCATCTATGTGTTCTTATTATATTTAAAGAGAAACTTCTTACAGTATTGTACTAGTGCAGACTCTAACGAGTACGCAAGCTCCTACCTGCAGAAGGTTACAACCTTCTCTCATTTTTCAGCTCCTACTGGAAGGGAGCTATGAACCCCCTTTCTGAAGACTACTCCTTGTGAATCAATTTTCAGAATGTTTAAAATTGGATCCACTTT
Organism: Pinus albicaulis; assembly: GCA_034641835.2. NCBI lineage: Eukaryota > Viridiplantae > Streptophyta > Pinopsida > Pinales > Pinaceae > Pinus > Pinus albicaulis. The sequence goes on from CM076583.1 coordinate 828,673,873, forward strand.
CAAAATTAAAACCAAACAGCTCTAAAATTAACTACCTAATTACTGAACCAACTGAATCATAAAATTAATCGTTGAAACTTAATTAACCAAAACCAATCCATATCAGATCATATTCATAAGAATACCTGATCAGATATTATTCATCACAAAATTCAAATCCTGTCACTAAAAACCCTAATCAATCATATGTCAGAAAGTATACTCTATTATTTTGAATCATTCCTGCATATGTACATGCTTACCCTAAATAATACATGCGTACAGATCTAAAAACACTAATAAATAAATCTAAATCATCGTACCATTGAATCAATCACATACTAAAACCATCACAAATCACTGAACCAAATACATATCACCACACAGTAGTATCATCACTAGTCAACATTCCATTCCTTAATTATTTCAACCCAACCAGTACCTTCAAACACAAATTATTATAAGAAAGACTTCATCGATAGACAACAAAAAACATAAGACTGATCAAACATCATCAACAAATCATACCATAAAACCCTAACATGTACATGTCTCTTATAAAACACATTCGTGAATGTACATGCTTCTCATGTTTGACACCTATGTACAAATTCTAGATTTTCGCAGAATGTATGCGCGACTACCCATAAGTAGATCCACGTATGTATGCGATCTCTAAGAGGCAAACAACATATATATCTGTAATCACTGAATCGTGCCTTCACTGCAACCACAACACATACTTCACAACCCTTACTATCACATATTCATGTCAGAGTATCATTATCACTACAGATCTATCATTGTTAGACATTTTTCAACAAGCAAATCAAACAAGCACATTTGATACCATAATTCAGATCTTTCAGATCTGTGTCTTTTCCTTTCTCCTTGGTGTACACATGTTTCAGATCAAATTATTCAGAGATAACACAAAACTTTCACACAAAACACTTTGATCTCCATCTCCTTATATGGCATAAGCCTTAGAAAATACCTTAGGCCAATCCCTTAGTAATGCGGATGGTATTCTTTGACGAGATAAAATATCCGTTGTCATGCTCATTACTATGGGCCAATACCATGGTAAAGACCCTTGGTATTCCAATTACCATGTGTATAAATTATATAACTTATGTGTTATATATCCAAGATTCTCCTGATCACACACTAATTTAACTTCTCTTGATCTATTCCACCATTGATCATCACATGTGGAAATTAAATCAATTGTAATGCACACATGAAACCATAAAAATTCACACACATTAACACAGTTGTTTAACAGGAAAGCCTGAAGCTGAAAACCCCAACTATCTGTATATAATATATTTTATAGAGATCATGTAACAATCCTCATACAAAGCTGAACATGTCAAGCTTTTAGTACAATACAATCTATACACACTAATTAGGCCCGATCTTGCAAATCCATGAACCGATCTTTGCCACCTGCTAGCCTGCCTCTATTACGCAATCCCTGCTGAAGAATGGATTTGAATGAACTTGAATTCACCAAGCTTGCACTGCGCAATCCTCATTGGCATCTCCACTGAGTGTTAGATGCAATAAATGCATCACTATAGTCACAACTGATAGTCTATCTCGCCCTTTCACCTATCTCTCCACTGAAACTGCCATGCACTATAGTTAACTGATGTATTCTCTTCATTTGATTAATGAGTTAATATTTAGTGAATTAATTAACTAATTAATTCACACCACTCTCACTAGTGTATCAATCAATTAGACTAGATACAACTAGCTCAACTGTGTCTAACTGAGTTAAACTGAACACAACTCCACCAACTACTTCTCTAACTCCACCAAACTCTATCACATGAGTTCTAACTGAATTCCTCATGCAATAGCTCCAGTGAACCCTCAGGAATAGCGTAATTCCTTATGTCAACTGCTGTGCCACATCTTTGCACTTAATCGAAGTGCTCCAAGAGAATAAGATAATGTTTATAGTCCAAATATTATTAAGAGCTAATAATATTCGACATATCTATTTTTAGACTGGAAATCTAAAAATAGATTTCGCCCAATATGTCTAAAAATAGAAATCCATCTATTTTTCCAACTTGACCAACCTGAGTCTCAAATCTGCATCTTTTCCATACACCTTTCTAGACCTTTTTCATTCACCTGAACCTTCTAAGTTGTCAATATCATTGCATATCAATTGTAAAAGAGAATCTAAAATGGTTTTTAACTATGTTTTGTGTCTGCTGTTTGATTTAGATTTTTGCTCATTTAGCTACGGAATCTTGCCACTTTCCGCAGCTGCTGCAATTTTCCGCAACCATTTTATGAAATTCTATGTTACAAGTGTCTTCAGGCAATTCGAGCCACATGGGCAAGTCAGAAATGATGTGGACATGGATCGTGTCCTATTGGCTCGGGCAAATTCACCTAAGGAGGCTGCGGTCAAAGGTGGCCAAGTGGAAGTCAACCGTAGAGTCCCATGGTGACAGGACTCTGTTTCTCATCACGTGAAGATTTGTATGACCGTTTCTAATTTACGGGAGACACATCAACACCTGTACACGGCTCCATAAGCCAAATCCAACATCCACTCTTCATAGATTTACTCCTCACCGCGGCCATGATGCTGGATCTCTGGACGTGATGGTTCACGTGTCTCTATCAGCACAAACTTTAGGGAATTAGTTATATCACCTTTGTTATAAATAACGCATTTTCATACGCATAATAGTTAGCTCCATATAGCTCTGTAATGTAATTGCGTTGCCACTGTGCTGTAATATGATTTCTCTGTTATGACTGCATTTTAATATATAAGAAGACTCTCGTTTTCCAAGCGTACCAGATTTGAAGGCTTCGTGCTCCGAGGTCCTGTGCAGGGCCCCCGCACACGATGAGGTTTTGTGCATTACCGAGGTTTCTTGTTTTATTTCTTTAAGTTCATTGTGCCATAAGTCATTCACGTGTTTATACATTGCATCTTTCATGGTATTTATGCTTCATCTCTGCTCATAATCATTTATGCTTTACATTTTACTTCGTCCATAATCTTTCATGTTTTATGTTGTTGTTAACTGATCGTGCTGTTCTTTGCTTCGCATTAACATAGACAAAAATTCTCGCATTTGCATATCTTTTGACTAATGACATGGAATCAATATTGTTCTGCTGCTAATTTATTTTTCTTAGTTTTTTTTAATTCCAGTACTGCTTTGTTTATTTCAGTCTTGCACATTTTTTTCAGTAGTTAGATTTAGATATATTAAATTGCTCATGTCATTTTCAGTTACCTCCGAAAGCCACAGCTGGACTGATGGTGAGGGATTGAAGTATGAGTGTGTAGTTTTATATTAGTTTACTTTCTGCAAGTTAGATATATTAAATTGCTCATGTCATTTTCAGTTACCTCCGAAAGCCACAGCTGGACTGATGGTGAGGGATTGAAGTATGAGTGTGTAGTTTGATATTAGTTTACTTTCCGCAAGTTAGATATATTAAATTGCTCATGTCATTTTCAGTTACCTCCGAAAGCCACAGCTGGACTGATGGTGAGGGATTGAAGTATGAGTGTGTAGTTTGATATTAGTTTCTTTTTCTGCAAATTAGATATCAGATTGCTCAAGTTTTTTATGGTTACCTCCGAAAGCCATAGCTGGACTAATGGCGAGGGATCAGAATATAAGTTGATGTAATTTGATCTAGATTACTTTGTTGCAATTCTTGGATTTATTTAAGCATAGTTTCTTTTGTGTTTAGATAGCAGCAAGGATAGTTTGGTTTTCATGCTCAATAGTTCACTGTTTGATTTATTAGGCTAGCAGCACATTTTCATTTCCTTTCAAGTTTTGTCATTGTATGTTTGAAATTCCTTTTGAAGTTTAAAGTTGGTAAATCATTATAAAGGATATCATTGCCTTGAACAATCATAAACCATACTTGTTTTTATTTTAGAATTTCCATCTCATATTAGAAAACCAAAAACGACAAAAAGGTAAGAAATAGGTTATCTTGCACATATAGTGTGCCACACTTCATCAGCTTACGAATCCCGGATTGATAAATTAATGTAGCAATTTAGGACACACTAAATTGACCAAACATTTTGGCGCCGTTGCCGGGGAAGTGTAACTAGGTAGCCAATTTCTTAAAAAAAAAAACAAAAACAAAATAATAAAAGAAGGGAAAACTTGATAACTTCTTGAAGTATGCTCTCCTCTTGCACCTAGTGTGATCTGGAGGATCAGAAAAGAGAGTTATTGGTTTAGTAATTTTTTAAGTATGCTCTCTTCTTGCACCTAGTGTGATCTGGAAGATCAGAAAGAGAATTATTAGCCCAACTTTTTAAAAAATAAAAAAAAAATGACATGCATAGAGCAAGAGATTCTAGGGGAAGGTTTATAGCTAAAGCCAAGAGTTCGATTTTCACAACTCCATCTTCTTCAAGGCATAGACAAGAATCACCACCATCTACCCCTAGCCTTAAGATTTTTGTAATTCAAGGAGTAGCTGAATTAGAGGATTCTCCTATACCACCTACTAAATCTCATTTTAGAAAAGGAAGAGACTCCCTCTCATCCTCCCTTGATAGAAGAACTGGAGGACTTTAAGGACTCTAAAGAAACTATCATGGCAGAGGAAATAATAGATGGATTAAGGATCACTTTCCTTTGCCTTTTATTGATCAAGTATTAGATACATTAGCAAGTAAAAAGTACTTTTCATTTTTGGATGGTTTTAGTGGCTATAATCAAATTCAGGTAGCACCTGAAGATCAAGATAAGACCACATTTACTTGTCCATGGGGAACTTTTGCCTACCGAGTGCTTCCTTTTGGGTTATGTAATGCAACTGCAACATTCCAAAGAGCAGTACTAGGAATTTTTTCTGATCTAATCCATGATTGTGTAGAGGTTTATATGGATGATTTTACAGTTTATGGTAATTCATTTGAAGAGGCATTAGAAAATTTGGAAAAAGTTCTTATAAGATATAAAGAAACAAACCTTTCATTAAGCCATGAAAAATGCTTTATGATGTTTACTGAAGGGATTGTTTTGGGGCATCATATTTCAGGAGATGGGATTAAGGTTGATAGATCAAAAGTTGAAGTCATCTCCAACTTACCTATTCCAAATTGTCAAAGAGATGTTAGAAGTTTTCTAGGATTTACTGGTTACTATAGAAGATTTATAGAAAACTTCACTAAAATAGCATCTCCACTCTTCAAATTGCTTACAAAAGATTGTGAATTCAAATGGGATCCTAAATGTCAATCAGCCTTTGAAACTTTGAAAACAAGAATATCTGAAGCACCTATTTTAAGAGGACCAAATTGGAAACTCCCTTTCCATATTTCTACAGATGCTTCAGATACAGCTCTAGGAGCTGTGTTGGGTCAAAAGATTTAGTTCCTTATGCCATTTATTATACCAGTAAAAATTTGACTCCCACAGAGTTGAACTATACTGTGACTGAAAAAGAGTTTTTAGCTGTTGTTCATGCAATTAATAAGTTTAGACATTACATAACAGGCTATGAAACTTTTATTCATACTGATCATTATGCAATTAGATATTTAATGAACAAACCTGTTACTAATGGCAGAGTGACAAGATGGCTTTTACTTTTGCAAGAATTCAATATTACTGTGTTGGATAGACCAGGAAAACAGAATACAGTAGCTGATTTCTTGTCTAGAATTCAAAATACTAAAGAAGATTCTCCCGTAGAAGATAAGTTTCCTGATGAATATTTGTTTGCAGTAACTATTAAGACCCCTTGGTATGCAGATATTGCTAACTATTTGGTTACAGGGAAACTACCTTCACATTTATTTCCAAGAGAAAAACGAAAGATTATTCAGGAGAGTTCAAAATATTCATGGATTTCTAACTAATTGTTTAAAACAGGGCCAGATCTTGTGATCAGAAGATGTGTCAGGGAAGATGAAATGCCTGATATTCTTAAGGCATGTCATGATGAACCATGCGGTGGACACTTTGCAGACAAAAGGACGACCTATAAAATCCTCTCTTTAGGATATTATTGGCCTTCCCTCTTCAAAGATGCAAAACAATATGTCAAAAGGTGTGACAGCTGCCAAAGAGTAGGGAAACCTACCCTTTCAAATGAAATGCCATTGCAAACACAGGTACTCATTAAACCCTTTGAAAAATGGGCTTTAGATTTCATTGGACCTATTAATCCACCATCTAAGAAAAATAAGTATATATTGGTTTGTACTGATTATGTTACTAAATGTGTAGAAGCCAAAGCATTAGTATCTGCTACTGAAAATTCAGTTGTTCATTTTCTTTATGAGGATATTTTTACTCGCTTTGGTGTTCCAAGAGAAATTGTGACAGATCAAGGAAGCCAATTCACATCCAACCTGGTGGAGAAGCCGATGGAAGAATACAAAATCAAGCATAGAAGATCTACTCCTTACCATCCGCAAGAAAATGGTCAAGTGGAGTCTACCAACAAAGTTCTCGAAAGTATCATCACCAAAACTGTTCATCTACATAGAAGAGATTGGGCAGAAAGGCTTCCTGAAGCCTTGTGGGCCTACAGAACTACATGGAGAAATACAACAGAACATTCTCCCTATGAACTTGTTTATGGGAAAGAAGTCTTGCTCCCCATTGAGTTCCAAGTCAAGACCTTCAAGATAGCAGTTCAGTTGGGGATGGACTTATCAGAAGCCCAAAAGCATAGAATGGAGCAGTTGAATGAGCTAGATGAGATCAGACAAGAAGCAATTTTAAGAACCGATCTAGTTCAATATCAAAGAGCTAAATGGCATGACAAGTACATCAAAGAGAAGAAGTTTCAAGAAGGAGATTGGGCATTGTTATTTGATTCCAAGTTTAAAGATTTTCAAGGAAAATTTCAGACTCATTGGCTTGGGCCATATGAGATTGACAAGATCTTTAGAAATGGAGCGGTAAGAATCAAGACCATTGATGAGTTTAAAACTCCTCTTATTGTGAATGGCCACAGATTGAAAGTTTATCATAAGCCACTCTCAAAAGAGGAATTTGTCAAAATGTTTCAAGAAAATTCTGCAATCAGGTTGGTACAGAAGAATTCTTCTTCTCCACTAGCCTAGCTTTTGTTCTTTTCAGTTAAAAACAAAAAAAAAAAAATGTATAAGCCTGAAAACCAATCACTGATTGGCAGTCTTATATAGAAAATGTAGGGTGAAAATCAGGAACACCTGACACCCTATATTTTCCAAAAATAAAAATAAAAAAATCTCTCTTTCATTTCACAAGTTTTGTGACCACCCACTCCATTCCATTTCACTTCATTCCACTTCATTTCACTCTACTTCATTCCATTTCACTTCATTTTATCTATTTCATTCCATTTCCATTTAGTCAATTGTCATCCGTTCATTTCCATTCACCCAAATAATAGCTGTGTCAGTTTCCGCAGCTGACATCTGTTTCCGCAGCTGACACCAGTTTCCGCAGCCAGAAGTAGATTCTGCAGCTACTAATCTATTTTTCAAAAGAATGTACAGCCAGATGTTATTTTTCAACAATAATGAAATCAAATGCAGGTATGAGGACAGATTAAGAAGACATGAGGCATTCAAAAGCATCAACAAGGAGCAACTGATTGAAGACTAATGAAAAATGGCAAGAATTCCAAGGTATGAGTAGAAATTTATTTCAAATGGCATTCAAGCACATTTTTTACATAGTTATAAACCATAGCTCCATTATATGCAATGATTGCGTTGATAAATCCATAACCGTTCCACGATCTCTATATGATTCCCCCACAATCCTTGCATTCATTTTTAAACGGCCTCATAATCAAGCCTCCAGTCTTCACTCGTGTTCGGCTATACTTTGATACTCCACCTGTAATTATGGAACGTGGTTGATTTGACTACGGTTTCTCTCAGCCGCACAAAATCCGCAACCGTTTCATAAACTTGCTTGCGTCTACTCTGCAGCCACCCAATTTTAAATACTGTCGGATGCACTTTACTCTCCCTACTTTTCTATTGACCTCACAGCTGCATTTCCATCGTGTTCACATAAGCCTTCACCCCATTTTTTTCTCTGTTCCACTTCATTTCGTGTACCTATTCTCTGATATCCTCTTACAATCACTGGTCTCCTTCATAAACCCTGTTCATTTCCGCTAATTCAGTCGTCTTACCTCCACTAAACCCTCCTCACGCAGACGAGTTTTAAAGAACAGAAGGAAGGATGGGTCGGTTGTTGAGGGCAGAACCAGAGGGACCCAAATTTATGGAAGGATACCTGCAAGTCAAAGACATATTGAAAAAGGCAAAATGGCTTCGATTTATTCAAAAGTTTAAAGGCTACAATAAGGAGGTAACAAAAGCTTTTGCGAGGTCTTTCAACGGTCTGGAGGTGGAAATTGGGGACCTCAAATTTACAGTGACTGAGGCATCCATAGTAGCTGCTATAGAACTCCCTCAAGAAGGTGAACGCTGGTTCAAGAACAAGAGCATTGGTGAGGAAGCCTGGAGAGTGATCCTACGTAACCCAGGTATGGATGTCACCATTTTCAAAAAGGGAATTCCTGTCCATGCTTTAAAAGAAGAGTGGGCCAGTTTACTGTTGGTTATTCAAAATTTTATCACCTGTGAGGGACGTTTTGGATCAATGTACATGTATCATACCTGACTGTTGATGAATTTCCTAGACAACCAGACCCTCAATCTGCCATAGTTTTTACTAAACAGTTTGAAAAAGATGTCTGTAACCGTCCAAAATCATCTGGGGGATGTAGAACCACATTTGTATCACCATGGTCTCGTGAAAATCTTGATATAAAAACAATTAAAAGAGAAAAAGGACACCTGGGAGCAGTTTTTAATTAGAAATTTCTTTGAAGAACCCCAAGAAACCCCTAAAGGCAGTACATCAAAAAGAAGTAGAAGAAAGAGAACAGGTGATAAAACTCAAAGCACTCCTACTAACACAGTTGAAAGAAATAGTAGAGAAGAAAGACTGTCTAAAAGGAGGTGTTAGAGTCGGTCCTTACAGCCCTCCGTCAGAGATCATTTCGCTTTTTGCATATCATTTTTAGGTGTCTCGCTCACTTCACTTCGTTGCATTTCGCTAGGGGCATGCCAGTGACTGACGAGAGGGTTTGGTCTTCTTGTATTCCCTCATGCTTGTACCTGCTGGGCTAATTAAAACTCCTCAAAAGTCATCGAAGTTCAGGTCACGTCATTCATGGTCATAAATGATTATTTTGGTCAACAAGAGTATTTTAGTTCTAGAGTCTAGGGTTCAGTCTTTTGATATATTTAATAAATGCCTGCAGGCCATGAGGATGGTTTCAAAAAGGTTCTTAATTCAAATTTTCATCATCAAACACATTTGAGGACATTTCTTGCTCAAAACTATGTTTTAAACAAGAAACTGTCAAATTCATTTTTTGTAATAATCATGTATTTTTTCTACCATAAAAAATTTCAATGCAGCCTCTGGTCTTTGCCGAAGTCCAAACGCTAACATCCCTACAAAAATCAAATCATTTCATCAGTCCAAAACTCAGAAAGTCAGTGTGAAAAGCCAAAGGACAGAAGTTCAATGAAAGGATAAAGTGCGAAATGAAAAACATTACAAAGTGGGTTTTTGAAGAACTAAAAATTAAACCCATCTCTTACAAGATATTTTCATAGCTATTTAACCCATTTGAAACAAGAGATATGCTCAAAATCCAAGCAGAAGTCGAATTGAAGAGTTGAAGGACGAAATTTTTGTTTTGAAACCGTGACTGTGTGTTCAGAAAGCGTGCGGCACATACAAAGGAGCGCGTAGCGCATTGGACCGAATTCAACAGTTCATCTTTGCACGGGCGCGGCGCACCCACTGCATGCAGCGTGTTGGGCATGCGCGCAGCGCATAGAGCCCTAAGGCCGGAAAATTACCCTCCTTCACCCAAACTCAATTCAAATCATCTTTTCGCCTCCAAGTAAGTGTGTTAAAGCCTGCTCAATGATTTTTGGATATGCTGTGGTGGTTTAAAGGCGGAGAAAACAAGTGTTTGAATGGTCAAAAAGTTAACCCTATGTCTACATCCAAAATTGCTCCATAGGGTTTTGAAAGAAGTGTTGGTGATATTGTGGGTGTTTCAAACTTGTTTCAATAACATATATGCTCTTGTTATGGAATTTCATTATTGTCACTGTTAGATTTACCACAGTCCCACAACCACAGTCCCATTTTCAGTGTTCCCATATCCCTTTATACTTTTGATCCCCATGTGAAATCCCAAACCCTATTGGTTATCCCTTTCCCTGCCATTGATAAAATTTAAAGTTTTCATAAGGATCAATGGTTGTTCTCTTGTCTTTGACTGTACTTTGCCATTCAAATAACTCTTACATCTATCACAGTACAAGTCCTATTACTGTCACTTTTTCCCATACCATTTATAAAGGTGCGTACTCCCAACATGTTCCAAAGTAGTGAGTAAATTGTTTGTCTTTTTCAAAGCCATTTGACAGTCCTTTAGCCCACTGTTTATACCTCCCACAGTTCTTCATTTCATGCTTGAAACAGTTGGCATATTTGATATTGAAAGGCAAAGCACCAAGTCATCATTTTCAGACATACTCCTAACGCTTTTTTTCACCATACCTATATCAGCATATATTTGTCAAACATCTTGATTTCAGCGCCATGTCAGAGACAGATTCACCTTATGAGCAGGGGTATGAGCAGGACAGTGATTCATCTACAGAGGTTAATGTGCCAAGGAGGTCTCAAAAAAGTGGCAAAAGTGGCAGGCATGTCAGGGAGGAGCCCACTTTTTTGACCCAATTGCAAGCTTGCCCGCTTGCGATGGATTGTTTTCAGCGTCAGTTATGTTTCCATTATTGTGAGATGATTTCCCAAACTCAGCATCATCATGAGTTAGCTCACCTATTTTTCTTACATTTGCATAACGGTCGTGTAAACCTTGCTGGGGTGGATTTTTCTTTGTCACCAGAGACCATTTCAGAGGCGACTGGGATACCAAACATCGGGGAAGAGTGGAATAAGCGGCAGCAGTTGGATAAAGCTTATTGTGAGCCATATATCATACCTGGATATATGAGGCATCTGAGCAGGGTACTTCCATTTCGATTTCTAAAGGATGAGTATGCACCATTGATGAAACTCATCATTCGTTATTTCAGTTGTGAAGGGCGCTTTTCACGCTTGTATGCATATCACATCCGGTTGTTGATGCACTTCATGAGAGTGCAGTTGATGAGCATTCCATACTTCATGTGCCGTAACATAGATCAGATGATATTTCTTGTACAGAAGAAGACCCCAGCACAGCAGCATAACAGCATATACCATTACGCGCTGATCAAAATCATGGTGGTACATTAGCTCGCACAGCAGGGCATTGCTTGGGAGGATTTCATCTCCCATGACTTCTTTGCAGCGCCACAGCCGCCTCCCGAGGTAGTTCATGATGAGGGAGAGCCTTCACACCAGTTTGATATTCCTTAGACTGAGCATATCAGTGCTCCAGTGTATGTGACATATCAGCGAGGCCACAAAGCCTTATTTGCAGCTACACGACGAGTACTATCTCCACCTGAAGTGGAAGGGGTCTCGTTGACTTCATCAGCAACGCGAGTACTATCTCCACCCAAGGTGGAAGGGGTCTCGCCTTCGACATCAGCACAGGTACAGGTTCAGGACAGAGGTAAGAGGCCTATGCACGATGAGGGCCCTTCAGGAGGCCGAGACACTGATTTTATACTCATCGATGTTGATGCGAGCTCTCTTAGCTTGAAACTGAGGGAGGTCATCTAGGAGCAGAGAGCTGAGATTGGTACTTTGAAAGAGAATTTGCAGAGAGCACAGTGGGTGATAAAGTACCTGGAGCAATGGAAAAAACAGCTGGAGGATCAGCACACACTTGTAGAGCTGCGGCGAATCCGTGAAGATCGACAATTGGCCCGGAAGAGACCTGGTGACATGACACCAATTGAGCGAGAGACCGAACTCATGCATGTTAAAATTCATCTGGAGAAGTTGTTGGCAAAGGCCAATAGAGAAAAAGACATGCTCCGTCATATGAAAGGTCATTATTGGGCCCGCATGCACGTTTGCAGAGCAAAAATGAAGATCTTGAAGAGAAGGTTGAGCAGAGCACTGAAACGGCGAAAGAGGCCTGATCCACTTCGGATTTTGGCCGAGGCTTCATTGGATGAGCATGAGGCATGATAGGGGATCTTCACTCCAAATTTCAGCAAATTTGGAGAAGTTTTTGTCATTTTTGAAAATTTTGGTCACAAAACAGGTTTTTCCGCCCAACGCGTCGCGTGTCCCGACGCGTGCTTATGATTGGGACACCTTCTGGAGGAAAAATTTATATTTTTGGATTTTTCATGGTAATTTATGCATGCTCAAAAATGGCCGAAGCATTTCATCAAGTTCTGGATGATCAAAAGGGCCAAAAACACCATGAAAACCACCTTTCTGCCACCTTTTGCACCAGCAGGAAGTACTTCTGGGAGAATGAATTTTTGGAGGGGAAAATGAGCTCCAAATTGAAAAATTTCACTTGGGTTGGATAGCCAACATCGAGGGATTTCCAACGAGCTATCAAGAGCTCAATTTGGACTCTAGGAAGTGCCCCAAAAACAGGCTTAAAGTAGTGTGATGCATAGAGCTTTAGCGCGCGGCGCATAGAGGATTTTGACCAAATTTTCACCTTCCAGCTCAGGAATTCGGCCAGTTGTGACTAGTTTCACCTCTTGATGTAATTTTTGGTTTTTATTGATTTAATTTGATGTACATGATGTAACTTTGGCACTTATTTACTTGTTCTGGATGATTCATTCAAAAAAAAGTGAAAATCAAGTGAATGGATCAGTTTCCTAGCTTATAGAGGCAAGTTGTTTGGCTGCCTAGATTTCAGCTCTTTATTTAGAATTGGTTCAAACTTCTCCTAGAAGCATGAGCTAGAACCCTAGAGGCATGGGAAGGGGTTATACTTTTCTATTTATTGTATTTTCTGAGACACTTTCAGGGTTGGAATCTTGGGAAAAGTTTGGCACACTATTGTACATATTTTTCTGCATTTTGGCTAAGGAAAGATCAGAAGGTTTTGCAGCACCTGTTGGGATTCTTGTGGCTTTCAGTTTTGATGGTGTGTTCTCTCAGTTATTTGTAATTTTTTTAATGTTTAATGTATTCCATTCCCTTCTTTTGCTTCTAAAACTAAATGAATGAGTAAATGAGGTAGAATCCATTGATTCTAGTGCTTTGCCTTTGAATTTGTTTAGTTTTATATGTTTTTGCCAGTTTGGAGAGGATCCCTGTTCTCCCTTTCCCACTTCAGCTCCTTGTCATTCTGATCCATCCATACACATAATAAAAAAGAATCAAGACTACTGCCTACCTTGCCCCAACTCAAAATTCTGCAAAGATCTGGCCTCATCCCCGAGCCCAAAATTGTTTTTCCCATTTTTCCAACGAAAACCCAAAAAATTTAAATCAAACCTTCCTATCTATTTACTAGCCTAAAATCAGTATCCACTATAAGTCATCTCAGCCCCTTTGAAGACCTTTTGCCGAGATAGACCTGGAGAGAGCCCTCTCCTGTCCTCGTAGGGCTAGCTACGAGGCTGAGCTTGGTTTGATGTTGCCTTGAGATTTACCTTATTTCAGCCTAAGGTAGTTTCGAGCGCTAACAGGAGGAAGGAAAAGACTGAGGGTAAAAATCCAACAAAATCAAAAAAGAAAAGAATCATTGAGGCTGTGCATCAAACCCCTTCCTCAGAAGAAGACCATCAAGTATTGTCTGAGATACTAGTTCACCTTCAGGAATAGTCAACTATGGCCAAAAAGAAAGGAAAAGAAAAATAGAAGGAAAAAGACAGTAGTACACAACATGTAAGAAGAAGCACCAGGCTTAAAGGAAAGTGGAGGAAAGCACAAACAAAAGGACCCCATTTTATTGATTTGGGAGATGGAACACCTGAACAAACTCCAGCTGGCCGTAGTCCACCTCATTCTCAGCCAAACGTTGAAACTAGTCCTCAAGATGTTGACATGAGTCCTTTTCAGCCAGATTTTGAAGTCAATTCTCCTCCACAGCATTTTGGGGACAGCCCAAGGAAAACGACACCCGAGATAGATCCAAAGCATCAAGAGGTGTATGATTACATAGAATCCTTAGAAAGAATAGCCACGGGTCCCAGCACTTCATCCACTCAGCTTCACACAGCACAAGAAGCTCTAGTCTAATTGTTGAAACAAGAAGTCTTTGAGTTGGAGGTTTTAAATAGACATATTAAAAATGAAAATGAAGCATTAAAGGAGCAAAGCAGATTGGACAAGATCATTCATGACAACACTATGCTACGTCTAGGAATGTGGCACAAAAAGAATAGGAAATTGAAGAAGAAATGCAAGAAGATAAGTAAAGCACTGATTAATCTCTAATTCAGATGCTTGATGAAGAAGCCCAGGATGTTAGCAACACCAAGAAAGAGGAGAAGAGGACTGGATGTACTGGCAGAGGTATCAGGGCATATTAATTGAAGGGGGGTGATCAAAATTTTGGTTGCATAGGGACATGAAACACCTTCACAGTGGGGGTATGTTGAGTCCCAAACTTGCATCTTTCCTATACACCTTTCTAGACTTTTTCCATTTACCTGGACCTCCTAAGTCATCAACATCATTGCATATTAATCATAAAAGAGAATTTAAAGTGGTTTTTAACTATGTTTTGTGTCTGCTGTTTGAATTAGATTTTTGCTCATTGAGCTGCGGAATCTTGTCACTTTCCGCAGCTGCTTCAACTTTCCACAACCATTTTGTTAAAGTCTATATTGCAGGTGTCTTCAGGCAAATCAAGCCACATGGGCAAGTTGGAAATGACATGGATATGGACCGAGTCCTATTGGCTCAGTCGAATTCACCAAAGAAGGTCGTGGTGAAAGGTAGTCAAGCGGTGGTCAACCTAAGAGTCCTACGGTGACAGAACTCCGTTTTTCACCATGTGAAGACTTGCGTGGTCGTTCCTAAATCTCAGGGGACATATCAACACTTGTGAACTTCTCCATAAGCCGAATCCAACGGCCACCCTCCATATATTTAATCTTCACGGTAGCCATAATGCTAGATTTCTGGACGTGGTTGTTCACGTGTCTTTTATCGGCACAGATTGTAGGAAAGTAGTTATGTCATCCTCTGTTATAAATAATGTGTTCTCATACGCATAGTAGCTAGCTTTTGTAATGTAATTTTGCTGTAAAGAAATCCCACTGTGCCGTGACATTATTTCCTTGTTATGACTGCGTTTTGAATACATGAGAAGACTCTGTTCATAAGCATAATTCGTGGTTGATAGTTGTTCCCCGAGGATTGTGCAGAGGGCCCCTGCACACGCCGAGGTTTTGTTTATTGTTGTATAGTTTCATGCCTTATTTACTTACGTTCATTATGCCATATTTATTCACGTGTATATATTACATCTCTTATGGTATTAACGTTTTATTTCTGTCCATAATTTTTCATGCTTTATACTGCTGTTAACTTATCAGTGTCATTTTCCAAATTACAGTAGGCAGCCCGGGCATTTGCACATAATTTTACAATGACTAATGACATGGAATCAGTCTTGTCCTTCTTCTGATTTATTTTTATTAGCTTTTAATTCCAGCACTGTTTTATTTATTTCAGTTTTGTACATTTGCTTTATCAGTTAGATTAGATATTAAATTACTCATGTCATTATCAGTTACCTCCGAAAGCCATAGCGAGACTAATGGTGAGGGATTGAAGTATGAGTGTGTAGTTTGATATTAGTTTATTTTTCTGCAAGTTAGATATTAAATTTCTTATGTCATTATCAGTTACCTCCGAAAGCCATAGTGAGACTAATGGTGAGGGATTGAAGTATGAGTGTGTAATTTGATATTAGTTTATTTTTCTACAAATTAGATATCAGATTGCTCAAGTTGTTTATGATTACCTCCGAAAGCCATAGCGAGACTAATGGTGAGGGGTCAAAATATGAGTTGATGTAATTTGATTTTAGCTTTACTTTGCTTGCAATTCTTGGATTTCTTTGAGCACAGTTTCTTTTGTATTTAGACAACAGCAAGGGTAATGGGTTTCATGATCAATAGTTCACTGTTTGTTTGAATAGTATAGTGGCACATTTTCATTTTCTTTTAGGAATTAATTTTTTCATTGCATGTTTTAAAACCCTTTTGAAGTTTGAAGTTTGGGAAATCATTATAAAGGACATCATTGCCTTGAACATTTATATCCATACTTGTCTTTTAAAATTTCCATCTCACATTAGGAAACCAACCAAGATAAAACCCCCAAGATAAATAAAAAAAACCCAAAAACAACAAAAAGTAAGAGATAGGTTATCTTTCACATATAGTGTGCCACACTTCGTCATCTTACGAATCCCGGATTGACAAATTAATGTAGCAATTTAGGACACACTAAATTGACCAAACAGGATCTATGTGTAAAAAAGCCTGGAAGAAAACCTAAAGACCCTGATACTATCCATGTCATGGGGAAATTGTCCAATATCATGATTGATTAGCATTTTTTGACTAAATATAATGACTCAAGGAATCCTACAGTGATTTTCCATATTGACGATCAACCCATAACCAACAATTTTATTGATTTGGTGGCAGTCATTAATGTCATGACTAAAGACCTCTTTACCTCCCTAGGACTTCAAGGACTTAGACAAACACCCACAGTGCTTGAATTAGTAGATAGGTCCTGTGTCAAGCCTGATGGAATGATATAAGATGTGGTTATCGTTGTGGCTTCTTGGAATTATCCAGCTGATTTTCTCATTTTACAAACCAAATCCAACCTGGGGGGTCATCCTTTAATCTTGGGAAGAATGTGGCTAGCCACTGCAGATGCATATATCAGATGTAGGTCTGTATCTATGGTGATATCATATGGGCATGCCACTCAGAACCTAAATCTTTACCCCCCAGGAAAACCTCACATGGATTTGAGTAGTCCCTGGTGGGATGAATTTGAACCTGAATATAATATTTTCCTACCTCTCCTCATGCTTGTAAAAGAACAATACTTTAAGGATGAAACTGAGGATGATATCAATAATGGTTTTATTAGAATTCACTCTCTGTTGCCTCCATTAGAGATCTTGGGAAATAAGATGAGTTAGATGATGCAATTATTGAACATTTGAAAACCACTCGGCATACTATCAGCAATCCCGTTGAAATTGAACCTGGGAAATGTTTAAAAATCAATCCTAACATGACTGATAAACTTGATACAGCTGTTACAAAAATATAAAAGGAATTTTCATGGGCTATACGGATATGAAAGGAATCCATCCCGCCCTATGCACTCACAGTATTTATCTTAAAGAGGATTTCAAACCGGTTAGACAATTGTAGCACCGAATGAACCCCACACTTAAGGAGATAGTGAAAGAATAATTGTAGAAAATCCTTAATGCTAATTTCATCTACCCCATTTCTAACATCCAATGGGTGTCTCTGCTTGTCATAGTTCTGAAAAATAACGACAATTGGAGAGTCTGTGTACACTATAGAGAGCTTAAAAAGGTTACTCAAAAGGACCATTTTCCTTTACCATTCATTGATCAGGTCCTAAATACTCTCTATGGGAATTTTTTTTTCATTCCTATATGGTTTTAGTGGATATAATCAAATAAAAATGGCCCCAGAAGACCAAGACAAGACAACCTTCACTTGCCCGTGGGGTAATTTTGCATACAGAGTCCTTCCTTTTGGCCTCTGTAATGCACCAACAACTTTTCAAAGGGAAATATTGGGTATTTTTTCTGATCCCTTGAATGACTGCCTTGAAATATTTATGGATGATTTTACACCCTACGGGGATGCCTTTGAGATAGCATTAGCTAACTTGAAAAAAGTGCTTGAACGTTGTGAAAAAACTAATGTTGCTCTGAGCACAGAGAAATGCCACATGATGATGACCGAGGGAATTGTGTTGGGACATTTCATTTCGGTAGATGGAATCAAGGTAGATCCTGCAAAAATTGAGGTAATCTTGAAAATCCCAACCCTTAAGACTCTGAAAGAGGTACGAAGTTTTTTGGGACATGTAAGATATTATAGGATATTTATAAAATACTTTTCAAATATTGCATCTCCTCTATTTTCGTTACTCATGAAAGATGCAAAATTTGTGTGGACAAGGAAGTGTGAGCAGGCCTTTTTGAAGTTAAATAATTGTGTAACAGAAACACAAGTTTTACGAGGACCAAATTGGATATTTCCATTCCATATTGCTACAGATGCATTCGACATAACTGTGTGTGTTTTTTTTGGGTAGCTGGAGGAGAAGAAAACTTACCCCATTTATTACATCAACAAGAATTTAACTCTAGCGGAACTCAACTACATTGTGACTGAGAAGTAATTCCTAGCAGTAGTGCATGCTATCAACAAATTTCGGCACTACATCACTGGGTATCAAGTATTTGTACACACTGACCATGCTGCAATTCGATTTTTGATGAACAAACCTGTTACTAATGGTAGAGTTACATGATGGTTATTTTTGTTATAGGATTTGATATTACTATTTTAGATAAACTCGGAAAAGAAAATGCAGTTACCAATTTTCTTTCTATATTAACTCTAAGTGATGACTGCACTGCCATTGAGGATTCTTTTCCATATGAATATCTTTTTTCCATCTCTACTCTTTCACCATGGTATGAAGATATATCCAATTACCTTGCTGCAGGGAAGTTCCCACACCATTTATCTTCTAAAGAAAAAGGAAGATTATACAACAGAGTGCTACCTACTCCTAGATAGAAGGCAATCTCTATCACACTAGGCTAGAATTTCAGATTAGGTGATATGTTAGAGAAGATGAAGTATTTGATATCTTGAAGGCTTTTCATGAGGGAACCTGCGGAGGGAACTTCGCTGACAAAAGGACGAGATATAAAATATTCTAAACAAGATACTATTGGCCAACTATATTATAGGATGCTAAGAATTTTTTGAAGGGATGTGATAGCTTCTAGAGGATGGGTCAGCCTCTAAAATCAGATGATATGTCGTTACAGCCTCAGATAGTGATAGAACCATTTGAGAAATGGGCCCTAGACTTTGTAGGGCCAATTAATCCTTCATCACAGAAAAAATCATACATATTGGTCTGCACCGACTATGTCACAAAGTGGGTTGAAGCAAAGGCACTAATTAGAGTAACAGAGTAGGTTGTTTCAGACTTCTTGTTTGAAGATATTTTTTTCACTTCGGGATACCCAAAGAGATAGTGACAGATGGAGGGCCTTAGTTCACATCTCATTTGATCAAGAAGCTGGTTGAGAAGTATAGAATTCATCACGGAATCACTTCACCCTACCACCCACAAGAAAATGGTCAATTATAAAGAACCAATAAAGTCATTGAGGGAATATTAACAAAGATAGTAGCTAGCCATCGAAGAAACTAGGCCGAGAAACTTTAAGAGGTACTGTGGGCTTAAAGAACAACATGGAGAAATACTACAGGCTTCTCACCATATGAACTGGTGTATGGTAAAAATCCTTTATTCCCCATAGAGTTTGATATAAATACATCAAAAAAAACATTGCAGGTCTATTTGGACTTAAGTAAAACACTGAAAAAAAGACTGAATCAACTCAATGAGTTGGAAGAGAAATAATTGGCTGCTATTCAAAAGATAGAGATCATTCAGTAGCAAAGAGATAGATGATATGATGGGTTTATTAAGAAGAAGAAGTTCTAGAAAGGATATTGGGCTCTTTTGTATGATTCAAGGTTCAAATATTTCAAGGGAAAGCTCTGCACTAGATGGCTAGGTCCTTACGAAGTAGACACAATCTTTGACAATGGGACTATACAATTGGTCACCATCAATAGTGCTAAGACATTGTTACTGGTTAATGGGCATCGTCTAAGATTATATCATCAACCAGGTTTGAAGGAATCATTTGTTAACATTTTTGCGGACTCTAATCTTCATGTTACAATAGCATGGGAACATTCTCCTGTGCAGCCTGAAATTTGAAATTCCAATAAGTGCAACAACTGAAAACCAACCTTGTGGAAAATGTTACACCTGTTTAATATATATATATAATAATAATAATAATAATAATAATAATAATAATAATAATAATAACAAAAATAAACAAAGAAAAATAAAACAAAAATAATAAATCTAACTATGAAAGCCTCTTTCCGCGGCGTAGTCAGACAGTTTGTAACAACTGAAAACCACTCCTGTGGCAGCTGCTACACCCATTTTTTTTTTCTTTCCTTCCTAAAACATAATCCTTCCTTCCTAATACATTTTATAAGATGATGTTATTCATTTTATTTTCTTTCTATACAGATTTCTCCTGATTATTATTTTTTTTGAAGAATAATATGAAGGTTGTCTTGGTTGCCACGAATACTGCTTCTCATGTTTCGTCGCATAACAACAATAATTGTGCCATCCAAACATGACCGCCATGAGCCCTGAAATAATTACGCCGCCAATTCTAAATCGTCCTCCACGTCGCTTCAGGTATTTCATTTAAAAGGTAACATCATCATTTATGATTTGGTGATTATTGGAAAAAGTAATGATATTCCCGTGACGACCGTGGGCGGCTGTCACCATTAAGGCAAGGGGGATATATCTTGAAATCATTGAAAAAAATCGTAGTCATAAACCATTATCAAAACCGCATGCACCCAATTAATAACACAATCTCCAATGATGCCTAAACCCAGCTGGAAAGAGCGTGTGCACTTAGAACCCATTACTTTCCATAACGGGACACTTATTAAGAATTTTGTGAGGTATGATTCATAAATCTGTAAATCCTGTCACCTCCCATCGACCTCTTCGACTGAAGCCTTGTATCCTCATTACAAACTCATCATTTGGGATAAGCAGAGACGTTGAGAAGAAGTGAGCAGTGCAGTGACATTACTGTGGGTTGAGCAGTAAGAAGAAAATTTGGAAACAACAATAAGATGGGTGGAGCAGCGGTTAGGCACGAGCCAGATTATATGGATGCCTTACAGAACTATCCAAAAGCCTACAAGATATTTAGAGACGCTGTATGGATTGAGTACTTCCAGAAGCTGGAAGGCTTGGACGAGACGGTTGCAATCAAATTCGCTCAGGATTTGAATAATAACCAGACTCGAGTAAGGGGCCTGCAAATTGAGGTGACTGAAGAGGTAATTTTCTGAGTAACTACATTTCTAGTAGAGGGATGGATGTGGTTTAACAGAAAAATCAATGACCCCTCCTTGAAAGAAAACTTCCTATAAGGAGAAGAAAAGTTAGAGAAGAAAGGGAGAGGAATTGACAGGTTATCACTCCCTCATCCATGGGCAGATGTCGCCTTGGGTTTAATCAAATACATCACTTGTGAGGGAAGATCCACAATAGTGTTTAATTATCACTTCCATTTACTCAATCACCTTCAGCACCAGCAAAATATTAACCTTCCATTATACTTATTGGGGAACATTAAGCATATGGTAGTGGCAGTAACAGCAGCACATCCAGAAGCATGTGTGACCAATCACAGACTCATTAAATTGATAATGTTGGTTTCCATAAGCTAGAAAGGAAGGACCTGGGAATAATTCAAGCGAAAGAGGCTGAGGAAAAGCTGGGGAAAACAGGCTGTGACCTTGGGCGGAAGTCGGGAAGAAGCTGAAACCCAGACTCGGTCTGCCAAGGTCAGAATTGGAAAATAACCCACTGATGAACCAATTGGGGATAGACGGCCAAAACAAAGGGTGAAATTTAACCTGCCCACAGAACCCTCACCCACAGCCAGAAAAAATATAGAAGCAAAAGTATCAGAGGGAGAAAGAGAACCCTCCTCATCAGGTAAGGATGAAACTCATGTCCTATTTTTAGAACTTGAAAATATAAGAAAGGAAAATTAATAATTGAAACAAATATTATCTGAGGGGAAGGAAATATTGGTGTCTATATGCATGACATGTTTTCAAGAACTAACAATGGTAGGATATAAGGTTTGTGGGGAAAACACCAGCCTAATGGAAACAAAAACAGAATGGAAGGAGGCTATTACACAAGAACCTATTAAGGATACTACTGTTACACAAGAACCAATAGTTAAAGGAGAGCCTCATGTATTAATTGACCTAGAGGCCGATACACAAGAACTTGTGGAGGCCATTACTATTATAGAAGAAACAAAAATGGACACAAAGGCTACTCTCGGTGGAGACGAAGGGGCAGACACACAAGAACCCACTAAGGAAGTTATTGTTACACAAGAACCAACAATAGAGGTGGTTCAAACCCATTCCACAGAGGTTGTTACACCCATTATTGATGTTGACATTGCATGCAGAAGAACGTCGGGTCCTATCTCAGGATGGAGTTCTGAGAAAATCTTGATAATTTCCGAATTACAAAAGTGGAAACAGGAAGAAATCTCCCTTCGGAAAGGGATGATTTCGCTGAAATAAAATCAGAGGGAGATAGATGCCCTACATTAAAGTTGGATGAAAGAAGAGTTGAAGAAAGTATGTGAAAATTATAAGAGAAAGGAAGCTTTGAAGAAGCAGGAGGAACAACTGTTGTTGTTACAACAACAGGTTTGGGATCTTACCATAGATAAATAAAAAATTCATGACCTTTCCCTCAACTTGTTGGAGTGCAGGTGACCTTCCCCATCCTACCCCATTTTTCTATGGGAACACTTCTTCTTGTTCCATATGAAAGTTGTTATGGAGGATAGACCATATCTATGTTCTTCCACTCGCACATTATTAGATGTATTTCGTGCCTCTGATTTTGATGAGAAAAGCCTGTTGTGTGATTTATTCTTACACAATATCATTTGCGATCATGTGAGTATGAAAATGGTGGTGATGATATTATCCTATATGGGGGATCTGAAGTTGCGAGCTTTTGTGTCCTTCATGAAGAATCAAATTGAATGGAATTTCACCATCAAATTTATAGATGCTAATGAAGAGAAGATGTCATTATGGATCCAGGAAAAACCAGGATGGGCCATTGAGTTAAGGCAGGAATTTAGAAGAATTTTGAGTACTCTTGGGATAAGGGAACTTGATGCCACTTACAGAAGAAGGATTGTGAACTTCTGCCTCAATTAGTTCTCAGTGATGAAGATTCGAGCCTTGACTGGGTGCTTGAAACACATGGAAGCCAGCAGTTTTGAGCTGCTGAAAGGGGACCCATTTGTATTCCAGAATTTTGTGGTGGTTGTTACACATGTACCAACATACGCACAGATAGTATAATCCCTTGGTGCTTTGTGGCTCGGATTAAGATTCAAGTTCCCTTTGATCTGGCTGCAAATTGAGGATTATCAGAGTAATTATGAGTTGAAAAAGTATGAATCAGAGTCCTGGATACAACAGTTGATGGCTAATCATGGGTACAGGTCTACAGATGAAGATACAGCTGGCGCTTATGATCTCAGTGACATGCACCTGAGATATTCCCATGAGAGATGAGATTTTGCATGAGGACATGCAAGTTCTTCAGTTGGGGGGAGATGTTGGGTGTTAGTTTTTCACTTATTTCCTACATCAATTTCCCCTATTTTACCTCATGACTATAGCCATTGGGACTATCTTTGCCTCTTTTTCCTACCATTATATCTTAACTTGTGTTGTTTCACCTTATTTTCATTACTCTGCCATTTTATCAATTATTATGATGTATCGTGCTTCTTTTTAATGAATAACTAAGGATGAACATTTGGAGAAGATCTATGGTCTTCTGTTGGTTTTCCAGATGTCATTTGTAGCACAAACGATCTTGAGCAAGAAGCATACAGGAGAAGTTAAAGGTGTGTTGTTACAACGAGCCTTTACACCATGACGTTGTAACACCCTATTGTTATAGACCTGCTGACGAACTGCTATTACAGCTGTACCATTGACTGAATCTCATCAACTCTTGATGCTGACCTGTCCTCTAGCTGTTACGCTACAGCTGTGATTTATCTTGATAGCTGTAGAAGTTATTAAGTATTGTATTTTGGGATAACAGCCTCTAGGTGGTTTTTTATTGTAATCTATAATTTTCCAGTCAAGACTTTTATTAAGAAGTGTTTGTAGCCATATGTATTCTATTTTGACCAGCATGAGAATCATAAGATTCTCATGGCTGATCCATAATTTGTTTTCCTGAGATGTAACCACTATATAGTTCCCGGCCCTTGAGGTCGAAAGGTTAGCGGAGAACAACATTACTTTGGCTCTGTAATTTTTCTCATATTAATACAAATTATCCTATTGTTGTTGTTACATGCATTATCTTATTTAGTTTCGTTAAAATTTATTTCTCTACCTACGCCCTGCTAGGGAGGAAGGGCCCTCCTCTTTAGCAAGGATTGCAGTTTTTAAGGTAGTTGTGTATACGTATTTCTATTTTTGTTTATGTATCAGTGGAAGAGTTGTTGTTGTTGTTTTAGATGTGAATAAATCTGCTTCAAATCCAATGTTTTATATGTTGTTACACATATGAGATCAGAGATACTAGCTGGGAAATTGTTGTGTGGCATGCTAGGACAGATTAATTGAGGTATGATTACAGTCTTGTAGATCATTTTATTTCTGCATGATTGATTTCATTCCAACATTTACTTAAACAATGATTCCCTTTATTTGGATTTACTTCTGGTTTGATGTATCGGCACAGACATTGCGACTATCATTGAAGTAAAAGACGTCCCTGGATTGATAATTTATGTGTATTTTTTTAGTCATTTAATACTAGTGATAAATAAAGCCCAAAATTTTTGAATGTTGTCTTCCACACATCCTGTTCTCTAATCCTAACTTGATGATAGCCACTGTGCAAGTCGAGTTTTATGAAATAGACAACATTTTTCAATTGATCTAATAAATCATCAATGTGAGGTAGAGGGTACCAATTCTTCACCATTATTTTTTTGAGTTCCATTTAGTCCACGCACATCCTCCATGTGCCATCCTTATTTGGCACCAAAAAATAAGGTGAACCACATGGAGAAGATCTTTGTCTTATGACCGCTTGGTTCAACAATTCCTGCACCCATTTCTTTATCTCCTACATCTCAATGGTTTTCAATTTGTACATACCAATGTTTAGTAAAGGAGCATCATGTTGTAAATGGATCTCATGTTCGATCTCACGCTTTGGAGGAAACCCACTTGGTTCTTGAAAAATCTCATTATAGATAGAAACAATTTCATACAATTCATTTTGATGAGTGGGATCACAACCTTGGAAAGCATCATATGTCTCTTCATATTTTTCTCTCACAACCATGAGCCTGCACCCTTTTCTAGAATTTACCAACCTCTTCATTTGATTTTCAGTTACAAGATTGGCACTGAATTTCATACAATGAGATCTAACAATGTATTCCACCTCATATTTCGTGAGATGATACTTGTTTTAATGGAGAAATAAAATTGCTTTCCTGTCATACAAATATGGACTCCCCAATACAATGCCACAAATATCCAAGGGTACAACATCAAGATCAACCTCATCTACTGGTTTGGATGCAGTCACAAATCTAGCCTTACAAAGTTTGGTTACATGTAATTTGGCTTTATCACACACCCAACCAAGAAGGTAAGGTTTCATATGAGGCTTGGTTTCTAATCCCAATTTCTTAACTGAGGATTCTGAAATAAAATTTACTTGTGAACCAGAATCAAACAAGGTTTCCACTTTAGTATGTTTCATTACGACTCTAATGTGGAACAATTCAATCCTCTTTCATTCATTAAAAAGAGACTCATTTGAATAGCTTGTACTTGCATGTAATTCCGAATTTTCATTAGCATGAAGAGAAAGGTTACCTTTTATTCCCACTCTTGTGATCTTTGTTTCATCACTGAAATTGGATCTAAGGTCCTATTGTACAATTTCCACCTATTTTTATTGTTCTTCCCACCAAATAGAATTGGGTTCAATTTTGGATGAAACTTCCAAAAATGTTCATCATCATGGACTTCCTTCTTGCAATGTGTACAAGATGGCTTTTCTCCTTCCTCCTTCTTGGTTGTAGCTTCCTTTTTGTCCTTTCCCTTGCCTTCTCCTTTGAACTTTCCATTATGAGGTTTGGAATATGATTTCTTTGACTGGGCTTATTTGTTATTCTTTGCCCTTCTTTCAAGGTGAATGGAATCCACACTAGCCGCATCAATAGTAGTAGGCTCAAATAATAACAAAAAATGTCTGACGTAACTATGTAAAGCACCAATATACTTTGTTATAGTTTCAGGTGAATCAAGTGGAATGGTCAAATTCAAAGCTTGTTTCATAAAATATTCTATGAATATTTTTACATTTTGACCCTTTTCTTATCTTAAATATTCCCATTCCATTAAATAATTTTGTTTATAACCCAAAGGATAAAACTGATCTTTTAATGCAGAAACAAAATTGGACCAAGAAGAAAGGAGATTACCCAAGTCTTTGCTACCTTACTGCAACTTTCTCTCCCACCAAACGAGAGATGTGCCACTCAGCCGAAGGGATGCTAACTAGATTTTTACCTCCTCTTCCTTAATCTAATGAATATGGAAATAAAACTTGATCTATATATTCCATTTTTTCAGTTTCTTTGCATTATATTCTCCATTATATGTGGGCAAATCAAAATTTACATCTAACTTAAAAAATGGTTTCTTAGATGTATGTTTAGGGTTCCTGTTAGAATTATGATAAGAGGAAGAAGAATAAATTTCATTGGAGGATGGAGAGGGAGGAGGCTCTTCTCCTCCACCTCCATGGTGTACTGAAGCATGATCACTAGGATCTTTCTTCTCATGCCTGATTGTTTTCTCATATTCTGCAAATAGCTTGTCAACTTTCTCTACCAGCATGAACAAGATCTTGTGATAATTTCACTCTTATTTTTCTCGTGCATCCTCATATGCCATGTTTCGTCTTCCTAGTGCATGCCCCACTTTAGGATCAAAGGCTTTGAGTTTTCCTTCACCTTTTTGGAGATTGTTCTTGGTTAGCATTCACTCATGAAACTCACATGAAGAATACCTGCTCTGATACCAAACTTGATCCATCTATTTTAACTGCAAGGATGCATACAAAATTTCATATAAAAAATCATATTAAACAACTTAACACATGAAAAAGAAGCGTAAATCATAAAGAAACCATGAGATCAATGTCACACAAATGATTTGATTGTAAATTTCACCCAATGTGGGCTACATCTTTGCACCCTGCTCAAAGTGGGGAGGCCTCATTTCATTAAGTTGCATCAAATAAATGAATTACAATCAACTTTACAAAAATAACCATTGTACCTCCAATTCTAATGATGGCTTGAAAATGGAGACATCAGCTGGAGAAATAGACTACATAGTTGAATTCCTAGTGCGAAAATATGAAAAAATGACTATAAAATTGTCAAATTATGATAGTGGCACCTCTGGCCCTCTAAGGGAATTTTTTCAGCATCTTGGTAGATCCCTTGCTCATGGTTCTAGCCCTCATGGCCGCTAATGGTTTCTCTAGTCCGCCCTCTGCCGACTTGGTTCGAATGGAAAGTGAGAGGTGTATATATTAAAACTGGTTGGAGCCAGAAACATGGGGTCGTTGGCCCGTTGGTGGTGGTGGTGTGTAGCATGGGGGTGGTTCCACATTAGAATCTCGTTGTATCCATATAATATAGTCAAATTTCATTAGCATATTTTTTGTTATTTTTTGGCACTATTTTATAATTGGGTTCTCCCATTAGGGTTGAACCGAATGGGCCGAGTGGTTTCAAACCCCGTTGGCTCCACTAGATAGGTCGCTTAAATTGAGTAATCGGGCAGGTCAACTAGGGATGGCCCACCCACATATCATTTTAAAATGTGCCATATATATAATATTCGTTGTTGTTTTGAAGAGTGGTCAGGAAAGTACGTCGGGGGTAGCCCACCTGCCGCTTTTGAATATGGTTATTTGATATATATATATATATATATATATATATATATATATATATATATATATATATATATATATATATATAGTTAAAAAACTTTCGCCGTAAATTAAGGGTTACTAGGAAAATTAAGTAGGCAACAAATTCATCTTTTTAGACCACCAGATTTTTTACGTTGTCCCTTCGCCAAATGTTTTCCTTATTAGTGACTGCCACTTGGCCTAGTTTGACCAAAAATTTGACTAGCTAGAACTTGAGAATACAAACTCAGATATGAGTTTCATTTGCAATGTTGGAATCAGGGCGATGAGAACTATGATCTTGTTATGGTTTCACTTCCATCTGATGACTTTGATTATTGATTTATTTTCAAGGCCAATTCTATTTTTGGATCCATCTCAGTATCCCTCAAATTCCAATAGGAAAGACTTTTCATAGTATGGCACAACCTCAATCAAACCCACCTTTTCATGGGAAAATGCAAGCTCCCATCGGGGAACTGTATGGACTGTATCAGGGTATTCCTCAAGTTCCTTTTTAAGGCCAACAAATCCAAACTAAGTCATTCGAACAATGTTATAGTCATACTAGGGATGGACAACAAGGTCACTTGTATACTAGTTATCATAATCCTCTTTATGCTGGTACCCAGGTTCCTTATTATCAGAACCCTCCTTATCTGGGAATGCAAGTGTTTGCTGCTCAATCTATTCCTTCATATCTAGGCTATCCTCCTCCATACTTTAAATGGAAATTTCCTTTTATGGCTACTCTCAAATTTCCAGACTTAAATCAGCTCACTAATGACCCCATTTCTCATTAGCCTTGGTGGTTTATAATTCCTACTAAATTTCCTTTTGATATCCCAAAATTCAATGGGAATCCAGGAGAAGACCCATAAAAACACGTTATGATGTATCATATAAAGTGTTCTCCAAAATACCTAAAAAATGATTCCCTTTGACTTATTCTTTTCTAACGGATGCTTACAGGTATCGCAACTAAATGGTATATTGAGTTACCTAGAGATTTGTTTTGTGATTCCATCTTTTTATCCACCACCTTCCTCACACATTTCCAGTTTCCCATCAGATATGAAACTACAACAGAACTATTGACCAACTTAAAACAATCAGATTCCACTCACATCTTATATCACATTCATGAGTGGAGTTGGTCAAATATTATGTTATGTATCAGTTGTTAAGCGGAATGGTTCACAAAATCTCTGTTTTTTCCTATAATAGAATATATGGCTAAAGGTGGAGTCAGGACCGAAGAGAAAGTTATTTCTCATGAAAATATTTGGACCTTTTTCATACCCAATTAGGAACACTCTATGATAAGATACCAAATTTTATGAGACCTTCAAATATTGTTCCTCCACCTGGTAAAAAATATCATGTTGTTGATGGCATGATTGGTTCTTCCAATTCATAGTTGTTGAGTAAACCATTTGGTGTTTCTCTTACCACATCTACTCAAAACCCTCAATCCCATCCTCTTGCAGATTTTTCTTCCAAGATAAATGTCATTTCATCTTATAAAGGAAATTCTCAATAGTAACCTGGAGGCAAGAAGAAAGGAAAAGGTAAGAAGAAGAAATACCCCTCACCACAGGATAAAAGAACAAATTAGTCCTATGATGAGAGATGAAATCCTCGATATCCATGATTTATTTGCAGTGAGGATCACTTTACATGTGATTGTACACACCACATTGAAGTGAATCAGTTTATTAAATCTTCCACTTCTCCCGCTGTGTTGACCAGCCCGTTTCCTAGTCAGGAGACTGACATGGTTGCCCAAAACCCTTCTTCCTCTAACACGGTTTTGATCCTTTCCTCATCAAAACATAAATCCAATTTTATGGTTGCCACTCGAAACAAGGACTAAATTAATGTGAATCCACTGAATGGATAGGATACTTATCAACCTGTCAATTCAACATCACCTTCATTAGATCCTACTCAGCTTATGATTCCTAGGAAATTGACTATCAAACCTCCAAAGGGTGTTATTCATAAGTTTGGTTTCAACCCTTGTTTAAGGGTTACACAGAACTATAATGTAGTTTAAGACTTGGCTCTGACTTCATCAACTATCTCAACTCTTTAGGTGTTATAAAACTTCCCTACCGAAAATAAGGCCTTGGTTTTAGCTATCGGATGTCTGGATCCATCAGATTCCAACATAGTGGTTTTCTCTCATGAAAAATATACCCATCAAATTCTAACTCAATCAGATTTTATAATCTAGGCCTCTGCCCATGGTAAGAACACCCATCACTCTATTGTGGAAAAGGGAGCCTCAGCCTGCATTATTTCCATGCCTTGCTGGAAGGTGATTTATTCACCTCAAATGAGTCAATCAACCACCACATTGAAAGCCTTTGATGGAAGAATGTACAAAACTTATGGGATTTTGAATTCCCTTCAATTATAATTAGGGGGAAAAACCATCTCCATAGAATTTGAAGTTATTGACGGACCTCTCGATTATAATCTTCTACTAGGACGTACATGGGTTTATGCCATGGATACCCTCATTTCAATTTACTTCTGTATGATCACCTTTCCTCATAAAGGTGGGATTATATCCATAGACCAACTCACCTTTTTCACCTTTGATTCTCATGTTACTGGAAGTTCCCCTCTTGTAGGGGAATCTCTACACTCCTATCAGAATGTCAGAGTTGGATTGTTGAAGGACTCTTTAGTTATGGGAACATTTTTTCTCCCTCCTCCTCTCCTTCCCGATGGATCATCTTCAGATGCTTATATAAACATGATATCATCCTCTAATATCTTGGCTTATCCATGGATTGCACCTGATGAAACTAACATCCAAATTTTTGGCGACTGAATGTCTCTTAGCCCCGTTGAGCTAGATTACCAAGCCATTTATTCAGCTTGTGTGGCTTATTCCTTCTCTTCGATTAAATGGGTATATAAATCACTAGATTATGGAAAGTCTTATGATCCTTTTTCTCAGGTATACCCTACTAATGAGAGCATCATGGAGATCATGATATCGGATGACGAGCCATATGAATAACGTCACCATCATTCATCCTTACCATATTCCATTGAGGATAACCTTAGTGATGTATACTTAACTAATTTTTTCAAACCTTATACGAATTTTGTTTTCATTCATGAGGTCGATTCTAAAAATAACCTTTCGAATATCGAAGGAAGGATACATCTCGGTATCTCTATTAGACCAAGTATTGTCAAAAATATATACATTGGAGCATATTTTTCTCTGTCTAAGATAAATATTTATAAATCTCTATTTCACAAGTTTTGAGTTTCATTTTCTTGGACTTGTGAATAAATGTCAAGTATCGACCCAAATACAATAGTGCACTAGACTAAGACTTATCCTGATGTCGAACCCGTCTGGCAGTGACTCCATTTGGTCCATCCCAAGAATTCTATTAGGTTTAAGGCTGAATTTGACTCGGCTTCCTCTGGTTGGTTTCATATACCTTATTCCTTTAAATGATTAGGTATCAAATGTTTTCTCTGTCATGAACAAACATGGCACGATCTGAGTATGTTTTTATTATCGATATGTAAATCATGTTTGTCCAAAAGACAACTATCTAACCCTATTTATTGACCAGATTATTGATGATTATGCTAGCTACGAGATTTATTTGTTTATGGATGGATTCTCGGGCTATAATAAAATCAATATTCTCCCAGTAGACCAACCTAAGGCTGTATTTATATGTCCTTGTGGTAGTTTTTTCCTATCGGAAGCTCCCATTCTATTTAAAGAACATTGGGGCCACATTTCAACGTGTTATGGATTACACTTTTTGTGACATTAAACACTTCATGAAACCCTATTTAGATGATATCTCTGCTCATTCTAAACATTGGGTTGATCATATGATGCATCTTAGGGAAATTTTCCTCCATTGTAGACATTATAAAATTTGACTTAATCCACACAAATGTGTGTTCTATGTTTTTTTTTGTAAATTTTGGAGGGACTATTCACATTAATTAACAAAAATAGTGTTACAAAGAGGAGCCATCTTGGCTACAGTCCGTGGACCTGTAATTAAATAGAAGTATCTCGCACCCAGGGAAAAGGTATACAGGGAAAGAGAAGCTGGGTGGGGAGTTCAAAAACATTTTTATCAACAAAATCTAAGCTCGTAGGCTTGAGACAACCAAAAACGAGCTCATGGGCTTGAAACAACCTAAAAGGGGAAAATATTGCATAACAAAGAAAAAACAACATGATTTACATCCCAGTGGAGCCTCGGTGCCATCCTCGTCAATGCCATCCTCGTCGATGTTAATCGACCGCTCAGGGGTGCCAGCCATCCAGTCAGTGGGGGAGCACCTAGAAGGACCCACGTCCTGAGGAGGGGGCTTTGAAGGGACAGCCTCCTCTTTGACGGTCGCACTCTGGTGCAGCTTGGATATGTTTTGAGCTTGGATCTATTCTTCAGAAGCTCATAATGCGGCGAGGTGCTTTCCACAAAGCGTAGGTGATGCACCGTGTGGACGAAGGTTTCAAACTTCTACGAGAGGGACTGTATCTTCTTTTCCAGATTCCGGCTGATTTTGTTTTTCTCCTGCAGAGAAAGAGAGAATAGGGTCTTGGTATTCCAATGGAGGTCGACCGCTCTTGTATAGAGATTCTCTCTACTGCGGGATAGACCAGGGTCTGGGATCCATTGAAATTCTCCATCCACCGTTTCCGTTGGGGTGGCCCGCTGCGGAGCTGCAACCTCCACTTCCAGACACTCCAAGAAGTCCTGCATTGGCGCTGGGGTGACCTCCCTGAAATGTCGAGCCGCGTTTCTATCTTGGGTCTTTGCTTGGGTCATGGGTTGTCTGGCAGGGTTTTCCCACTGGGAGGATCGGTTGTGACGAGGGGGATGGGGAGGAGGGGGGTGTCTGCGGTGAGGAGCCATGGTGGAAACCTTGAGAAGAACGAGACAAAGCTTCTATGGGGAGTCAAAGGAAAAAAAACCAGAGTAGAAGGGGGAATTACTTTGTCAGACAACAACAGAATGAGAATAAAGCTTATGTTGGGAGAGATAAATAGGGTGAGGTAAATGGAAACAAGCCACCTTCCCAGGACGAAGACGCATGGCAGGACGGTTAATAGGAGCATGCGTATTCATTGTTGTATGCAGGTTGGCAGACGATCCTGATCTGAGCCTAGATCTCCCCACTGTGATATCGCTCACAGGAGCCTTAATACAGTACATGATCCTTGTGGGTGGAAGGAATTGGCGACTGGGAAAGGATGCCAGCCTTGATCAGATCATTCATACCAATTTTGTTACATTTATCCTTTATGTCAATGTACTCAAGGGAGGTCCAATCCTTGGACACGGGACTTTCATGCATGATGACCCCCTGATTGGCTAGGTAATTGGCTGGGCTATTAGCCTTTCTCCTGACTGCGTGGAAGGAAATCCCTTTTTCCACTTTGATGTTGTCACTTATCTGCTGGAGTATTCTGTTGATGCGCCAGCCAGTTGAGATTTTTTCCATTTTTCTCCCCTGCTAATTTTTTCTGCAAGCTTGGGTAGTGATTTGAGAATCTCCCTCAACCAAGAGAGGCCAGAATTTGTTCTGCTTGGCTATGTCAAGACCTTTAGCCAAAGCCTAAAAGTCAGCCACATTATTGGTGTTGTGACCTATATTGCCATAATAGATCCACATGATGATACCCTGAGCATTACAAAACACTCCTCCAAAGCCGGCCAAGCTCGGATTGTTTTTGGAGGCACCATCATAGTTTAACATGAAGAGAGGTGGATCTGGAGGATACCAGACATTCAGAGGCGAGGGAGTGATCGAAGTAGAGAAGGGAGAGAAAGCACTACTAGGAATGGGAAGCTCAAGGAGGGTAAGAATCCTTCTTTCTGCCACTAAAGGCGGGTTGGGGGCATCAAGGAGCTTTTAAATTGAGGCCGACTCCCTCGTGATGATCTTTATGTTGAAGATGCTCTGCTCTTTCAAGGAAGTCACATTCTTGAAGATCCGAGAGTTACGCTCCTTCCATATTTCCCAGCAAATAATGCCAGGGAGCAGATTCCACGCGAGATTGAAAAGAGGTTGGATGGAGAAATCAAAGCTCCAATTTTCCAAGGTAGTATGGATGGAGTGAATAGCACGGTCCGAGGTTTTGAATACTAAAAGGAACCAAGACCATATATTAGAGGCAAAAGAGCATGTGTTGAAAATATGGTTTATCGATTCCGAATCTGAAAGGCAAAGAATGCAAACTGAGGGGCCCTGAAAGACTTTTATTTGAAGGTTGTCCCATGTAAGAGTTTTCATGTGCGTCATTAACCAGATTAAGAGGTTGATCTTTGGCCAATCCCTTTGATTCCACAATATTTTCCATTTAATATCCCCTTGAATAAAGGTCGGGTTTTATAAAAGGTTGTAAGATTCTTTAATGCTGAAGGTTCCTGTCATGTTTGCTCCCCATCTAAGAATGTCAGGGCCTTCCTCTTTTTGAATCTGCCTCTTGCTAGGCTCTTGTATAAGAGTGTGAATAGAGTGATGGAGATGGTCTGGGAGGAGGTCACTGAGATTCTCCCATTCTCTCAAATCTGTATTATTGTCATTCTTCCAGTAGTCCCTAAATTTTCTTTTGTTTTTCTCCTCCAAATACTCTTTTAGGGGATTGTAGGTCTCTTTATCCAATATTGAGCTTTTCTCCCATGCATCATCCCAAAAAAGTGCATGTTGACCATTGCCTATTTCCCATAAACTATGCCGTCGAATTATTAGTCTGTTTTCCCAGGCCTTATTCCACATCGGAGATCCTTTGAGATTTTCAAAAATCCTAATGAGAGAATCCCATGGAGTCGTGGGAGCATATATAGCCTTCCAAAGGAGAGCCCAATTGGTTGAGGAGGTTTTCAACCATCTACACCAAGTTTTAGCTCCCATGGCCTGACCAAGGAGATCAGGGTCTCTAAGACCAAGACCCCCTGCATGCTTTGGAGAGCACACCTTATCCCAAGCTACCAGAGCCCATCTGCCTTTGATGGCTTTACCTTTCCAGAGGAAATCCCTTTGGATAGTTCTGATTTCGCTGGATATCGATTTTGGAGTTGCAATAGCTGAGAAAAGATAGATGGGCATGGCTTGGAGGACAGACTTGACAAGGATTAATCTCCCGGCAAGAATAAGAGCTCTGAAGGTCCAATTTGAAATCTTCTTTCTGAGTTTGGAGATGAGAGATTCCTAGTTTGAAAAGGCCAGGGGCTTATCAGTAAGGGGAACACCTAGATATTTGGAAGGGAAAGAGCTTCTTTGAAAACCCATGACTCGAGCAATATGCAATTGGATGGCAGTTGGGGTATTTAAGAAGAAGATTTTTTATTTTGAATGGTTGACATCCAGACCCGAGGTTGAGGCAAAGTCATTGAAGATTTGATTGATGGCTAAGGCTTCCCTAAGCATTAAATGTGTGTTCTACGTTAGTTCTGGTAGACTTCTAGTTTTTTTCATTTCAAAACAAGGAATTCATATTTTACCCTTTGAAATTACAGGCGATCATTGATTTTCCTGCAACTTCTTCTCTTGTTTAGCTACAATGACTCCAAGGGAAAGTTAAATTCATGCAGAGGCTCATCCCTAATTACACTGATTTTACCAAAGGATTCAATTTCTTGCTGAAAATAGGGACCCCCTTCCATTGGGATGATGCTGCTCAGAAAGTGTTTGATGCCCTTAAAGGTGTACTGGTTCAGGAATCACTTTTATACCCCCATGATTATCAGCGTGATTGTTTTCTATATCTTGTTTCTACCATTTATACTATATAAATGATATTGGTCCAAGAAGATGATATAAGGGCTAAACATCCCATTTACTATCTGTTTCAGAACCTTACTAATACCAAAATTAGGTATACCCACATAGAAAAGTTGGCTTTGGCAAATGTTCAAGATGTCCAAAGGTTTCTCCATTAAATATGGCTTCAAAAAACTATGATTGTTGCATATTGAAAACCTATGACATATATTTTGTCACGTCAATTTCTAGGGGGAATACTCTATGTGGATCATTATTGTGCAATATTTTGACCTAGAGTTCATCAAGTTCAAGACTAAGAAATCCCAAGTTTTTGTTGAACTAATGTGCGACCTTCCTTCCCCTGATTTTGAATCTACATCTGAAGATTATATCCCTGACGAGTTATTGTTTCTCATTTCATCATCTGACCCATGGTATTGAGATTTTATAATCTATCTCGATATCCAAACTTTATGTTCTGATACCTCTCGCTCTGAGAAACGACGTATTTGATATCATCCTGAAATTGCGCTATTATCGGCAACACCCTTTACTATCAAGGTATTGATATGGTTTTATGAAGGTTCCTCACCCTTGAGGAGTGCGAGAAATTCCTTAATCGATTCCACTAAGGGGTATGTGGTAGACATATATCTGGTTATGCTACCACGTGGAATATCTTACACGCTGGTTTCTTTTGGCCTACTATATTTCGCGACTGCATTTTCACTGTCCATAAGTTTCATGCATGCTAGATCTATGATTATAAGATCTATGCTACTCTTGCTCCATTGCATCTTGTTATTGATGTTGGTCCCTTTGCAAAATGAGGTATGGAATTCATGACATGTAACCCTCACTCGGCCTGGGGGCATGGCTATACCATTTTCGTAGTAGATTACTTTACGAAATGGGCCGAGGTGATGCCTACATTTAAAAACACTATCGAAATGACTACATATTTATTCTTCAATCATGTTATTTCTCAGTTTGGTTTTCCACATGCAATAGTTACGAATCACGGAAAGCCTTTCTGGAATCATATGATCACTAAACTAGCTACTAATCTGGGACTTTCCCATGAAAGTTCCACTCCTTACTATCCCCAGGCTAATGGATGAGTTGAGGTTATTAAAAAATTTCTTAAGACTATGCTTCAAGGCGCAATACAAAAAAAATGTCAAGCTCGACGTCTTCTCAGAGGGATACCTTGTACTCTTATATGACCAGGAGACTGATAATTTACGTCCAAGAAAGTTCTATCCTATGTGGCTGGGTCGATGCATTGTTAACCGAGTCCTTACAAAAGGGGCCTATGGTTTAGTAGAAATTTATGGAGTTCCACTAGCGCATCCTAGGAATGGGTTGTACCTCAAAAAATACTATGCTTGATATAATGTGTAGTACATTGTGTACATACTATCTATAAGTGTGTTGAGTGTGTTTTCAGTGTGTCTTTTTAGAGTTTCTCACGGTTTTTGTTGATATTGTTTACGTTTGGTTTGCATATGTTGACATCTTCCAAATATTTCTTATGTTGATGGTGCTAGTTGTAGCACTCAAAACCTATCTTATGTAGCATGTGTTTTCTTTTCTCCAAATGGAAATCTAGTGAGTATGCAAGAGAGCTGCATTGGCCGCTCTACTAACAACAACTTTTAGTATAACACAGTGGTTGAGATACTATCTGATGTTATTTCACATGGTATTCATCATTTAGTAGTCAAGCTTGACTCACAACTCATAGTACTAGAAATTGATAATGTTTATTCAGTTAGAAGTCCCACCATCCTTCACATGGTTTTGAGAGTGTGTCTTCTAGAAATACATTTTAATTTCATAAGATATGAATAATTTCTAGAAATCTAAACACATTGGAAGATGCCCTAGCTAATGACGTTTTAGATAGAAATTTGCAACGAATATAAATATGTTTCAATCCACATCACATCATATTAAAATCATAATAGGAACTAAAAAACACTAAAAATATGTATATATATATTAAGCTTGGTTTTACAAAAAAATCGCTCCAAAACACATATGGCTACATCACTCATATAAAAAACTACATGCAAATATATAAGTAGACAAATAAAAGGTGCTCATGATAAAATAACATTGCACGGGATATCTTGCACAATAGTCAACCAATACGGCTAGGAACTTCGATAATGTGTCGTTGAAGTCGCAAAGGAATCCGTTTGAACACAGTCTAAAAGTTCCACTCCCTACTATCCTTGGGCTATTGGAAATTTTGATGCTATTAACAAAGTTCTTAAGACTATGCTTCAACGTATGGTAGGGGTCCACAAATTGGACTAACATTTTCTTCTTTAAGCTACCTTGTGGGCATGCAGGACCTTAGTTAGGACTACTACTATATTTACACCCTTTCATTTGGTGTATGGTCTAGAAGAAATCTTCCCCATCAAATGTGAAATTCCATTATTAAGACTATTGTTTGAACTTCTTCCTAACACTTCCGTACAGGAGGAACATCTTTTAAATTTGACTCGTTTGGATGAAACTTGGGGTGATGGTTATTTAGCTAATTAAGCTCATAAAATATGCATCATGGCGCAATACAATAAAAATTTCAAGCCTTGTGTCTTCTTGGAAGGAGACCTTGTTCCCTTATATGACCATGTGGTTGATAAGTTAGGTCCAGTAAAGTTCCAACCTATGTGGCTGGTTCCATACATTATCAAGCGAGTCCTTGAAAAGGGGGCCTATGAATTAGTATAAGTTGATGGAGCTCCTTCTGTAGCCTAGGAATGGGTTTTACCTCAAAAAATACTATACTTGATATCATGCATAGTACATTTTCTATAGGTTGGTTGAGTGTGTTTACAGTGTGTCTTTTCAGATTTTCCCATGGTTTCTGTAGATCTCATTTACATTTGGTTTGCAGATGTCAACATCTCTCGAACTATATATACGGTTATGTTGATGGTTCTAGTCATAGTACTTAGAACCTATCTTCCACAGCATATTCTATCTTTACTCCAAATGGCAAGCTAGTGTGTATGCAAGGGAGTTTCATTGGTCACTCTACTAACAACATCATTGAGTATAACACAGTGGTTGAGCTACTATCTAATGTTATTTCACATGATATTCGTTGTTTATTCATCAGGCTTGACTCACAACTCATAGCACTACAACTTGATAATGTCTATTCAGTTAGAAGTCCCACCAGCCTTCACATGGTTTTGAGAGTATGTATTCTAGAAATACATTTCAAATTCATATGATATGAAAATATTTCTAGAAATATAAACACATTGGTAAATTCCCTAGCTAATTTCATTTTGGATAGACATTTGCAAGAAATGTGAATAATTTTCAATCCACATCACATCATATTGAAAGCACAATAGAAACAAGGATACACTAAAAATATGTATACATATTAAGTTTGATTTTACAAAAAAAATTCTCCAAGACACATATGGCTACATATCCCATATAAAAAACTACATGCAAATGTATAAGTATACAAATCAAAGGTGCTCATGATAAAATGACACTACATTATCTATCTTGCGTAGTAGTAGACTAATATGGCTAGACACTCTGATAGTGTATCACTGAAGTTGCAAAGGAATGTATTCAATCACGGTCTCATCAATATTGTGTGTCAACCCCTTCATGTGGTGCTTCACCTATGATAGGATCTCGGCCACCTCAAGATCTCATAGTACATCCTGTCCTACCACAACAACTTGTACTGGTACCACTACCTCCTCATTTGGTTTTCCCTCTTCATGATAGATATATGAAGCACCGATAGGTCAAACTGGTCCAATATCTACATGAAAACATCAATAGTTTAGTCTCGGAAACATCAAAAAACACACAAAAAAAATTAAAACTTAAAAAAAACTTAATGGTTGAAATATTTTTCCTAAAGCACCCCATTTCTCACCCTCAAGAAGCATGAGCTCAGGGTCATCATGAAAACTCATCCTTACGTAAGGATTATCATTGATCATAATGAATTTTTTGCACAACCATCCAAAGGAGGTTGGTGATAATTTGATCACCGACGGACCTGCATGTTGAGACATATGATCTATCCACCTCCTCATTCGTGGGGCCTTCAGATCGATAGGCTCATGTGTAATCTATTGAGGCTGAAGTAGTGGAACCCACTCCAGAGAAAAAGAGACCAATATCGAACCATAGCCAAATTTATTTAACTTCCCCTCTCTTTCTTTTGTCAGATGTTCCTTCATATTGACCAAAACTCCCTTACTATAGTTGAAGACTATTGGCTCTAAACACTCCACCCCATACTACATGTACGATATAATTTCTACATGAAGTGTTGATCTACCTTCCAATCTCGCGATAATGAAAATATCATTCTCAAAGGCAAATGTGTTACATCTTTTTATATTTATCTTTCCATCCCTATTTGGTTGGGCGTGTAGTCTGCAATAGGTAGCGATATAAGCTTTCATTATTTCCCCACCACTTCTACCACCTAGGAAAGATATGGGGGAAACTCTAATGGATAAATATTTCATAAAGTAGATATAGTCTACCTTTATCTTGAGAATATGTTCCTCAAAACTGGATTTTTGTTCCTGAACATCCTATGAACGAACAAGATATTTCAACAACTCTATTTGTTGCCTCATACTAGGAAGCCAGAAGAATTTTAGTAATCCACAGTTTCACAATTCCTGGATGGTAGCAAGATCATTTTTCGCATTTAAATCCTACTCTTCATGTTCTCTTTCTCTCCACATGAATTCCATTTTGTGCTAATGAACACCTGAAACATCAACAATATATTCATTAGGCTCCTTTTCATGCAAAAAAATTAACAAATTTTGAGGGAAAAATGATAAACAACTTAGGCACCCAATGCATCCTAGTAGTGTGTGACATAGAATTCCACCCCTCCCAAAATTGTTAGTCTGCTTAGGTGCAACATAGTTTTCGATTCTCTGGGGGTTGTGTTGGTCCTGGGGCGTGTTTTTGGAACCCCAAGCTCCTTAAAACCTAAAAAAAAATGCATGAAATCACAAAAATGGACCATGAAAAGAAATAGAAGGGTTTTATCTCCTACTTGGATGTGACTATACTCGAAATGTTCCACTAGATTGGACATAATGAGTTGCAGAATAACAAGTGAAAAAGTGCTCAAAATTATAACTGTTGAAGGTAAATTTGAAATGGTGAAAATGAATAGTCATTTTTTAGTATTTATGGTCATTTCTTCCAATATTTTATTCATATTTAATGTTTTTACCTATATATGTTTCATTTTTACTATGAAACAAGTATGTTTAATCCTTTTTGTGATATTTTGAGTAGGTCGACAATTGTTAACGAATTTTTATCATGCTTTAAAGAAGTTGTTTTGACCAAAGAGTATAATTTTATATATTTTTTGGACTCTATAAACCTACAAAAAAGGAACCCCTTGGATTCCTCTTTCATCTCTTTTCAAACTTCCAAATTATGAAAATATCGACAAGCACTTGTCTTTTCAAACTTGTTAAAGTAAATGAAAATATGTCTACTCAGTAAAATTTTAACCCTTTTCCGGAATGAGATAGACTATTTATGAAAAAGGAATAACTTAGTTGAACATGGCTAAGAGGTTCTCTTGAGTATTTTTTTCTACCTTTTCAGACTCGAGATAATATCTATGAAAAGGGACTTCTATAGTTTTCTTTTTGGCTTCTTTTTCAAACTCTCTAAACGTGAAAAATATGTCGAGTTTTACCTTCTGTGGACAAGGGTGAACCACTCCTTCTCAGTTCTCGTTAAATATACTCAAAGGGATTCATCTGAAGGGTAAAATTATATATAAATAATATTTTATCCTACTCGAGCTTGTTAAAAAATAAATAGGTATTGATCAGTATGGTTGGGGAAATTTGGAAAACTGGGTAATCTATTTGCTGATGGCAACGAGTCGCTCTTGAACATGACACTCTTCCACTTCATATTTGTGGTTGTTGGGTTGGGTAATTTTCTTGTCTTTTGGTTCATCATACCTTTTCAGAGCCTCCATTTTGGTTTTGGTTCATTTCTACCAAATCCTTTCAGTGTCATCGGTGTGTTCATGAGAAGTCATGTAGTTCATATCCATTACAATACTCTTAAGCCTTCGTTCCATGTTTTCATTTCCTAATCCAGTTCTGTATCAACATCATTATGTGTCAATCATGATAGTAATTCCATATCGTTGATGGGGGATAATTCAAGGCCCTCATGTGACGGGTTTCTTCCTGTTGACATCAAAATATTATCCAAGAATTTCACTTAGAAACAACCCTTTGGTACCTTGGTGCTTGCATAAATCAATGGTAAGTTTCCTCTCTCTCAACGATGGGTTTATACCATTGACCTTTGACCGAAAGAATTTGTGTTTTGTTCGACATCAACTCATTTATTCACACCATAAGGATTGTATTATAGTACCTTGAGAGACATCAACATCATCAGTTGTTTCTCTCATGCATGTTAACAACTTACATCATCAGTCAATAATTAGATGGTGTCTACCATGTTCAACCTCAACTCATTGCTTCACATGGTTAGAATCGAACATTATTTTGGTCGTGAGAATGATATAGAAGACCCTATATCTAGTTTCATCCATCCGAGTTGTGATATCAAGAGTTATACAAATATCACAATGTATGAAGGACATGATCATATAGATAGTCATCCAGTCATGGGTCCACCAGTTGTAATATGTGGACTTGTCTTTTGATCATTATACATGTGATTTTATATTATGTGTTGGGTATGGGTATGCCTCTCTCAGAAAAATATGTCATCATAAAAGTGTATTGTAACAAATTATCTCATCGATTATTCTTGTTCCTGACTTGTCACGAGGTAAATCACTTCAGTCATTAGTCATCATTTCTAACTTTTCACTTTAGGGGGAAATATATTATAGGCCATTTTTTCACATCTGGTAAATAACCCTCTTAATGGGATAAATCAAAATCCTTTTCCCCCCTTGTCATAATCATTGCACAAATCCCTAAAAATTCATCTTTCATTCCCCATAGTTTCTTCCTGAAACTGCATCATCTGAGCTAGTTTTTAGGCAAAATTCCATGGCCTCTTGTTCGAAATTTTTCACCTATAGGTTGCTCCACTATGGCCTACGTTGATCACCTACAGTATGTTCCACTATGGCCTGTGTTGATCACCTACGGTTTTCTCTCCTTTGCATCTGTTTTGGTTCTAGAAATTCGGGAAAAAGAGAGATAATATGAAGCCTCCATTTCTAGAATATTCTAGGATTTGTTGTAACCATTTACCTCAGATAAAACATTCAGATCTTATCCCATCCTTACCTTGGAGTTTCCATCCCTTATCCTTATATCTCATCCTCCCATCAAGACTGGATCTGAATCCATAGATTGGTAAAAGGATAAGAGCTCCCAACTTGCCCCACTCTATATATTTACAGCCTTCCATATGCAATAGGTTTCCTTTTGGAGAGTGATTCCACCCTTATGTTGTTATTATGAGAGACATCATTTCATGCATTTAGGGTGATTGGAGGTGAAATTTGTGGCAAGGATAGGACAATTCAACTTAGAGTAGCTCTTCTACATGATCAACACCTATTTTTGGTTGTAACTCACTCCATTTTTGTTAATGAAGAGAGTTCTTGATTTTCCTATATATGATGTTTTCATTTCATGTATTTCAATACCATGTTGATTTATTGAATAAAGTGCTTAGATGATGTTGCATAGATCATGTAGTTTCTTGGATTGTGTTGTCTGACTGTGTAGGTTATAATTTTGGAAATCAGGGATAGGATTGGAGCATTCAAGCTAAAGAAGGAGTGAAGCATGCGACATATTCTAGATAGGCTTAATCTCGTCATCTATTTACTTTAAGGAAAACATTGGGTTCCTTTTCTCTCTATTCTTCTAGGTTAGATCACCAGACCTAGGGGAGATACTTATGTCTGCAGTTGTAAATCCTGAATAATAATAGGTAAATACCATGGGAAGACACTATGGGTGGATAACATGGGTACATACCATGGGTGGGTTTTGTTTTCCATTCAGATTAAATTGAAGGAAAAATAGGTTGAATGGAGACTCAAAATTCAGGCCATATGGTTGGAGTGCAGAGATGAGAATAATAAATTATTCCACACATAAGCAAAGGGAAAGAAAATGTGCGACATTATTTGGAGCCTCAAGAATTGGGAGGGTAGAGAATTTGATAATTTTGATGAGCTATAAAATATGGGATGTCCCATTTTATAAATATTTTTAAAGCACTTGTAGGAACCTCAATTGTTGAGGTGCTCCAAAATTATTATTTTTTCCCTAGATTTGTTTAAGAATATGAAAGTAGAAGTCTTATGGATGAGGTTTCATTGGATGGGCTTAAAATGGTATTACACAACATTCAAAAGGATAAAAGTTGAAGGCAAAATGGATGTAATGTCGAATTATTTTTGAATCTATATGAAATTTTAGGGTCTATTCTACTATGAGTCATTGAAGAGTCAAGGAAGGAACGAATAATTCTCCCTAATTTTAACTCTACTTTCATTACACTCATTCTGAAAACATATTCCCCAAAATCTTTTGATGACTTGGGGCCTATATCTATATATAATGTGATCCATAAGGTGATTTCAAATTTGATAGTACTCAAGTTGATGCCCATTCTGTCTAGATCCATCTCTAAAGAACTTTTTTCTTTCTTATAAGGAAAGTTGATACGTAAGGTGATTTGAGTGACTCAAGAAGGGATTTATAGCATTAAAATTCAGAACTTAAAATGGGCTATCCTAAAAATCGATATATCTAAATCCTATGATAGGGTAAATTGGATCTATATCCACTCCTTCTCACCCATATTGGTTGCAATGTGGAATTAATCACATGGATAATGGGTTGTATATAGGCGGTGTCCTTTGCAGTTTTTATTAATGGATCAACATCCAATTTCTTTCATCCTTAGC
Source organism: Pinus albicaulis (assembly GCA_034641835.2). Classification (NCBI taxonomy): domain Eukaryota; kingdom Viridiplantae; phylum Streptophyta; class Pinopsida; order Pinales; family Pinaceae; genus Pinus; species Pinus albicaulis. The sequence continues at coordinate 828,718,603 of CM076583.1, forward strand.
GAGGTCTCCGATAGGGCTTCCCATTATCTCCCTTGATATTACTTTTGGTGGCTAAGGGACTAAGTTGCCTCATATCAAATGAAAAAAGTAGGGGAGAACTTCTTGGAACTTAAGTCACGAGGGCCATGTCCATTACACATATTATTTTTGTATATGATATCCTTATTTTATAGAATGGATCTGATAGAGAAGTTGGAAAAGTAGTAGAGATATTATCACTCTATGGAAAATCCACGAGAATGCCCATAAATAGCCAAAAATCATTTTTAGGCTTCCAAAATATGGATGAATATGATATGAGGCACATTATACAAAATATTCCATTTAATGTAAATCCACTAGATGGTGGAGTCAAATATTTATACTTCTCCTTTAAACCAAACGGCTATAGGAAAAATGATTAGTCATTACTCATAGCAAAAATTGAGAAAATACTTAAATGTTGGAGTCTAAAATGGTTGTCATGCAATAGGATTTGTTAGTGTCTGCCAGTTCTTCCAGTCACCAGTGATCAAATATTCTCTTACAAGGTTTTGTTAGGGTATTAAATTCAAATTTTTATGGTTTTAGTAGGTCTTCAAATAAGAATTTGGTCACTGGCTAGTGTGTTTAGGTGTGTTACTAATCCTTTCAAAATATTCATGTTTTGTTCATTTCCATCATTAATTTTGATGAGTTACCACTGAAATGTCTCCATCACCATCTCAGTCACATCACCATGGGCATCATTCCACTCATCATTTCATAAAGTGTCACCATTAGTTTTTAGAGTCAAAATCATAAAAAATCAGTTATTTCACCATTGAATTAAACATTGAAGTAGTAATATTGAAAAATGTTCAATAATTTATTTTTAAAGTGTAATTTCATTTTGATCATGAATTTAATATGTTTCTCAAAGGTTCTAAAGCTGCAAAGTTTCAAATCAAAAGTGAAAATACTTGGTGGGACCACTTAACCACCAAAGGTGAAAATTGATTCCCAAAGCTAAAAACGACCTAAAAAAGTTTTCATTTGCTTATTTCATCCTCAAGAAGATTCTCTCCAGTATGAAAACTCACTTTCCCTTAGAAAATAAGTTTCTTTACCCAAGAGTGCTCATTCCTCCATTGCGTTGTGCATTCGTTGAGCAGGTGTTGCGCACACACTGCGCTTTTACCTGAGCGTTGCACTTTCTCTATTTTGGCACAAATCATCACTCTAGGTGGATCCCTCATCAAAAAAAGGTTCCAGTGTATCATAGATAGTTAATTGGGCCCTCCAAATCATCTCTTGTGCCTTCATTTTGTGATTGGAAAGAGAAATTCCCTCTTCTAGGGTTTCTAGTTCATTTGCTTGGTTTCATGTGTACATTAAAAATTTGCTGAAAGAAACCCTAATACTAAAGCTCACTCACCTTCCCTCACCTATTATACACCTACCTCATCACTTTCTCCACCCCCTACTCATTTTCCCTATTTTCCTACAAACCCTAGCCTAGACTAGACATCTCTAGGTTAGGATTGTTTTTTCCCTCTTTGGACCCCTTCCCCTTACTAATTCCCTCAAATTTAAATTTCCCCTACTCCCTAACATCTCTCCCTACCCCCCCTAAATTTTCCCAAGAATTAAGGAAGCCCTAAACCCCTTCATCTCCCTTCATTCCCAAAAATTACCCAAATCCCCTATTTTTTTTCCTTCACTAAAACCTAATTCCCTTTTCCATTGAGCTAGGGCCAGCAATGGATTCTAAAACCATTGCGCATAAGAGGCACAACGAAGGTCAGATTACTAGGTATGAGCCCACTTCAGAAAATGAGTTCATGTATTCACCCTTCCTCAAAAAATAATTTCAAGATGTTGGTTGGCTTGTCTTTTTCCAAAACGTTAAGGAATTTCGTTTTCATGACAAACTCACCAGTACTTTTGCTACTAGATTGAGGAGAGAAAATGTGACTATTTCAGGGGTGGTGTTCACTCCTTCAATGGGTATCATTTCTTTAGCCACAGGGTTCCAAATAGTGGATAAAATTGGTTCAAGAGTAGAGACCTTACCTTGATAGCTACAAAATGTACTTGAAGCCAACATGCAAAGCAACTCCTACACACATATTTCCATTTAGACACTTTTTTTACAAATATTCCCCTCTCATTAAATTGATCATGAGGTACTTCACATGCGAGGGAAGTTACTCAAGATTATACCGGTATCATATGAGAATCTTGATGCATTTCACCAGTGTAAAAACCCTAAATTTACCTCATTACCTCTACAAGAGCATGGTAAAGATGGAAAAGAAGGTAAGGATAATTGGAGGGAATCGTCATGATATTTTGTTTCACCATGGCTTGGGGAAGGTCTTGGTTTTCCATCAACTGTCCCAAGTCAATTTTTCATGGGAAGGTTTTGTTTATTCAAATTTTCTTTTGTCTTCTCCAGCTCAATCTAGCAGAAACTCTACACCCTTGGATTCATAGCATATCAAGAGGTTGCTTATTCAAGAAAACCTATCAAAAGAGTTCCTAGCACATATGTGACACAAAATTATGTCAGAGTTAAGAGGCTTCTATTTTCACCAGATATTGTTGAAAGGTTCAAGTCTACATCAGCTAAACATGGATCATCATCACACCATGAGGCACCATTGTAAGATGAGAATCCATTCCATCTTGACACTGACATGGCAGACTTGGAGGTGAATGAAGAAAACAAAAAACCGGAGCAATTCATCATGGAGAAGGATGTTGGGATCAGAGAACTTAGGGAGAGTTTCTCAAAGCACAACTTCTTGGTTTCATTCTTGCAGCAAGAGAATATGCAATTAAAGGTAAATCAACTACTCTTAATAAGACTAAGGTTGATTTGAGAAAATATGATGTAAAAGGTAAGTTAGTGGTTGATATTGATAATTCAAATGATCAGGAAGAGAATATTAGAAGAAATATGCAAAGGAAAAGAGGCCTCAAGAGGGCACTTGAGTAGCAGAAAGAAGCATCCCCACCAAAAACTCAAATGGCAGTTGATGAGCTCATCTTGGTAGAAAATGAAAAATACAAGGTATGATGGCTTTATAGAGTGAATTTCCACATGTAAATACTTCTAAAGAAGGAAAATAGGAACCAAAACCTGTAAAGGCACATGGCCATGCATTACTACATAAAAATCAGGTCTCCCAGGTAAGCCCTAATGAGGCAAAAAGAGAAGGATAAGTTGGAATTGATTGTTGATACCTCTCTCATAGCATGAAACATCATCACAGGGCTTCATGGAACAATTTTGGTGAATTTTTGAATAGTTTTGAGATTTTTTTGTTTTTTGAGACTTTTAGCTAATTTGAAAATTACAGTACAGCCAAAAGCACAGTGCCTTGGCGCCGTGATTTTTCATTAGCCATCAAAATGCCAATAATTGATATTCCTGGATATATTTTGACCCATACATCTTAGATATCCACTTGGGTTTCCTTGTCAGCAATCTGATTGAGATAAAATGTCAAAAAGTGGTCAAAAACACACTTTCTGCCACTATTTTGAAACAGGCATTGCGCTTTTGGGAGTAGTTGTAGGAAAATCCATTTTTGTCTGTCATGGGGTGTCCATTTGGATTTCCTGAGGTCTCTAATGGCAACTAAATATCCTCATATTTCCATAACATTTTTCATAAGTGGAGTTGGATCATGGGAATGCCCCCAAAATCCTCTCACAAGACAGGTGTTGTGCTTTATCATAAGTCTGTTGTGCTTTATCAGTCAGGCATTGCACTTTTCCCTATAGTGCATTTTTTCGAGATTTTTCTTAGTGAAACTTGGTTTTATAATGTAATCTCATTTATGAGGAGTAGCTTAGTCAAATATATTTGGAGGGTTTGTTCAAACCTCCCTAGACATTATGGTTTTGTTGAGAGATATTTGTGAGTTGTTCCTACACTTAGGGAATAGACTCCTGAGATAGGGAATCTATTTTTGAGTCTATATGTATCTATTTTTCAGTCATTTTGATGGTTGGACATAAGAGGGTGAAACTCTTGTAGCTTGTACTTCATCATTTTATATAGGAAATAAAAGGACCAGTAGTCGCTATTATTTAGGAATTCTTGTGTTGTGAGTTTGTGATATTTTCTCTCTCTATTATAGTTGTATATGAATGATATACTTGTCTCCTTACCATATCTTCCTTCTTTAGTGATTTTCCTAAGTGGTCTATAAGCATAATTATTTTCTTGAAAGCTTTGTTTTGTTAGGAATGTCATTTTTGTGTAAGTTTCCTTCTTGATTAATGAATTCATGGTGCACATGCTCATTATGATCTCTTGCTTTTTCAAATCCTACACTACCTCGAAAAAATTCTAATCCGTCAAAAAAGCATAGCTACTTTACTCCTTTATATCTCTTGCAGCTGTAACCTTTGATACTTTGACCTAGTTCCCTGAATTTCATCAATGATTGAGCAAAAAAAATCCTAAATATTTCAAAACCCTAGAGTTGAGCTATCTAGCCTAAAATCCACTCTTGCACTAGTCAAACCATTTTTTGTGTTTTTCACAGAGAGAGCCCTCTCTAGTTTGGTAGGGATAGCTACCATACTAAAATCTTGGTTTGAGGTTACCTCCGTCGATATCCTTTCAGCCTTGGGATATTGTGGAGGCTAACATACGTCTTGTCCTGATAAAATTTGTCTTGGAAGTGATCCATGTCTACTAGATTTCAATGGATTAGGTTCCAAAATATATTCTGGAAAGAGTCAGAATAATATTCTTTAAGCTCATATGGTTTAGAAATCAATAATAATGAATCATTCCTAGGGTTTATTGGAAGAAATTAGCAATATGAAAACATCTTAGTGGATGGGGCCTCAAAGACATCTCCATGTTTTCAAAATTAATGTATGAGGGAGGAAAACAAAGGAAAACAAATCTTCTATTTGGAGGTTGTTTTTATCCTCTTTTAAGGTGATAAGGAATGGCATGGCATGGATTGTGGGAAATGGAGAAAAAATCATATTAGGAGTGGATATGTGGCTCAGAATTTGTGCTAACCACATCCTCCCACAACAACTAATTGTCTCCTTATGGGACAAAGGACGCTCTAGGATTTCCCATATCGCTAGTATGGAAAAAACCACTAGTTGGAGATAGGGCTGGAAATCTGCTAAGGAGATAGGTATTGAGGAATATTGAGATATGGACTAGTTACCTGGCTACTTTGATAAAAAACCACTTTATTATTACTGATCATGAGGATGAGCTCATATGGATTGTTTCATCCATCATTTTTTACACATTGCTTTAAATGTAGATAGAGCGCTTTAAAATCCAAAGTGGTGGTGGATAATATGTAAAATAAGGTTCATGTGGTGCATAATGTAAAATTACATTCCCACTTGGGATATACTCCAAAAAAATTATGACATGGAGCCAGGGTGGTGTTCTTTATGTAAAGTATATGGAGAAAATATCAAACACTTGTTTATGTCATGCCTTCTCTCCAAACAGGTTTGGCACATTTGTAAAATTATGACAAGATCCAATCAGAGACGGGAGGGGGAAGACCTAGAGGCAATATGGAAAGAATTATCTTTAAACCCTTCTACTCATTCTTATGGATTCCTCCCATGTACAGTTGGAAACTAGATCACTACTGATATTTGGGGGTGTTATGTCAAAAAATCCCTTCCGCAGACAGAAACAATCTCCCTAGATTTCCAAAAAAACCTAGTAACAAACATTAAAAGAATTGATACCTTTCCTTAGCCTACAACTAAAAAATGAAACGTATATTATGTGAATGATCACTTACCTATTAACAAAGTGCTTGTAGAAGTCATTTCAACGCTTTCCACAACTATCTTTCCTTCAACGCCTTAAAGGCTTTCTGAATGCTTTCCATAACTATCCATGACGTTCCAAAATAGATCTCCATAGAAAGAAACATTCAAAGGGATCAAAGAATCTCGCATATGAAAGAAAAGGTAAATGCAATCCATAGTTTATAATACAACATATAATTGGATCAATAATAAGTTATAAACCATGTGATTGATCAAGGAATCTCGAAAATAACATCAAAATAGATGCAATTAGGAAAGAAAAATTACTTTGTATTAAATTGAAAGGAAAAAAAGCTTACAACATGGTTGCATTGATGTCACAAGCCTCTTCCAATGGTCTCCTTTCCTTCCCTTGATTAGAATATATTCATACCCCAAACAAACAACATAAGTTTACCAATCCAAGTCTCTCCCATTCCTTCATTCATATGCTCAATTTATAGGAAGCATGAGAAGGTTTCTAGTTCCTTTTCTCAAGGGATATGATGCTTAAGAAGAGGAGATTTAGTTCCATGATGCAAGGGATGAAATGTAGTTATTTAACAGTTTAAGGTATCTAATTTAGATAATATTCCTCCACCAAAGCTTCTATAACTTACTTTTTTATTTTTACCTGCGTGAATAGAACTGTGCAGTTTATAGTGGAAGAAAGTGTGGAGATCTATGCAGTTTACAGTGGAAGAAACTCTACATGTGTCAGTTTTATTTAGTAAAATTGTGCAGATGCTCAAAAATGATTTTTAAGAAATGTAACCCAAAATTCCTTTTGTACCTGGTATTTTTTTACTTCAAGCTTAATAGGGGATTCACTTGAGACACTTCATCGGATGGTGAAGGATCTAAATCGACGATCATGGTGGAAAAATTTAGTGTAACAGATTCCCCCCTAAAGTGAAAATCTATAAAATATGTTTGATAACTTAAGCACTTTATCATGTCAGAGGTTCGGATTAGAGACCAATTGGTTGAGGACCTGAAACAAATAATCAAGGATTACCATATCATGCTTTCATATAAACATCACTGAGGTAGGCATTCCCATACTTAGAGTACAAATATCTCAAATAATCAGTATGGAAATACATATGAAGATCCATGTCAAAAAAAGGGACAATATGGACTCAAACATCAACGGATATGTGTTTACAGACATGAATATTTAATAACTCGACATAGCCTGGATGGATGAAACTAGATCTAGGGTCTTGGTCTCCATCTCTCAATGTACGAATATAACCATGTGAGTGAATGTCTTAAAGTCGAACATGGTAGAAACCACCTGATTACTAGTCAATGATGTGAATATTTAATGAGTGCGAGAGAAACCACCAAAAATGAGAATGGCTTTTAAGGTACTCCCAGTACAATCTATGAAGTGTGAAAAAATGTATTGAAGTCAGACACTCATATAATCATTCGATCAAAGGTCAATGATGATAACATGTCGTCGGAGGAAATAAACCCGCCACTAGGGAATGTCGGCTCCAAGGTACTGAAGAAGTTTTCTATATCAACTCCCTAGATAATGAATTGAAGTTGATAGGAAGTGATGTATCATAGGAGGGCCTATGACACGAAACACATGTCAAGTTTTCAAGAAAAATTTTGAGTGATTCAAGACTGACTCAGGGATTACTAACCTAATTGAAGGTTATGATCTGCAAGGTATTTTTTACTGAGGTTGAACTTCTCTTGAACATATTGGTAACAGGATATTTTGACTTGGAAAATTTTTACTAAACAATAATACCCAAAATCAAATTAAGGATTTCAATGAGGTTTGATTAACTATGAGATAAATGGATTTCCCAACTCGGACACAAATGTGACATAGTGCCATGTTAAATAGTGACATACTACCTTTAATGAAATACAAAAAATAATGTTTCTCCCCAATTTCCCCCACCATTGCTGGAAATTACCTCTTTATTTTTTTCAAGCTTGAGGAGGATAACATTTTCTTGTCATATAAGCTCGTCCTTCAGATGAGTCCTTGAGAGTATTTTTAACGAAACCGAGGAAGGAGTGGTTCATTCTCGTCATGATTGATGATTCCTTCACTGTTTAGATTTTATGATTCCAGTGAAGGGGTAACTCGATGTCATTTTCATGTTTAAATATTTTAAAAATACATGGAAAAAAAACTTATGTAGATATTTCAAAGTAAAATTTAATGAGCCCGAAGAAAGTAAAACTCAGTGCTTTTCATTTTTGAGTCAAGAGAAAAACATAAGTAAACTCCATGATGTCATTTTTCATAAATTTAGTCTCTCAAGCCCAAAAAATGGTAAAATGATGCAGGAGAGAATTATATTGACCAAGATTAGTCAACTTATACATTTTTCGTAAATAGTCTAGTTTATTCTGGAAAAGGGGTAAACTTATACTGAATAGGTGATTGTTCATTTACTTTTTCAAGTTCAAATAGTCAATTAATCGATGATATTTTCATTTTTAGAGAGTTTTGAAAGGGCTTAAAAGAGAAATCCAAGGTTTCTATATTTCGTAAGTTTTAATGAGTCCTAAAAAGTGATAAAAGTGTACTCATATGACCAACTTTCAATTTAATTTACGAGTAGGAAAAGACAAAAATAACTCAAAATTTTCATGTGTTTTACAAGCATGAAAGATAAAAAAAGAAGATCGGGACTTTCATGAGTTTAACGAGTCTTGAAATTAATAACTGAAATGGATTGGAGATAGGTTTCATTTTTATACGAGCTTGAAATAGAGAAAATCTATGCTTAAGAGTGGTTTCATTTTTACACAAACTTCAAACAGGGAGGAAATTGTGCTTGAGATAAGTTTCAATGCCCCCAAATAAAAACCTAAAAGGGAACATGCTGCTTGAGCTTCATTTCATACAGCTAAGTATATTGTTGGCTACTAATAGCTATATGGAATGAAGGTTCATTTACGATATCAAGTGAAAGAATCGACTTAACATTTATGAGATCTAGGCAAAGACTCGACTCAGTTAGGGGAGTATTTGTTTCATTTTTTAACGAGATTTATACAGGAAAAGAAATATGCTCACAGTAACCTAATTCAATTTTAACGAGGTTGACACAGTAAAAGAACCATCCTCATGGGAACATATTTCATTTTTTAACGAAGTTGACACAGTAAAAGAACCATCCTCATAAAGACTTGTTTCATTTTTTAACGAGGTTGACACAGTAAAATAAATATCCTCATAAGGACCTGTTTCATTTTCTAACGAGGTTGACATAGTAAAATAACTATCCTCATAAGGTTTTATTTCATTTTTAACGAGGTTGATAGAGTAAAAGAACTATCCTCATGAAGACTTGTTTAATTTTTTAACAAGGTTGGCAGAGTAAAAGAAGCCTCCTCATGGGAACCTGATTCATTTTTTAACGAGGTTGACACAGTAAAATAACCATCCTCATAAGGACTTGTTTCTTTTTTTAATGAGGTTGACATAGTGAAAGAACCATCCTCATGGGACCTTGTTTCATTTTTTAATGAGTTTGACACAAGAAAAGGAACTATGTCGTAACAACCATGGTGAAAATTCTATGTAATAAAAGTTAAAAATAATAGCCACAGTTGAAGGGACACTTATTCCAAGTTGAATGTTGGGTAAAGCATCCTATGGAGTGTTAATTTGGTTTAATATGGCTAAGGAAATAGGCAAAGGCAAAGGCATTAAAGGGGATTTTTTTTTTTCACATTTTTTTTTGAGAGATTAGGAGAAAAAGGAGATGAAAGGTCACAGTTTGCATGTAAGGAGGAAATTGAAGGAAAACAATGGAAAATGAAGAAAATAGAGGCCTCTTCTCTAAAAATGCTTCTAAATATCAGTTGGTACCTTTTGTTAGTGCATTTTTTGGAGCTCTTTCATTATTCTCTCTCTCTCTCTCTCACTCTTCGACACTTAGAATTTTCTTGGAGCACTTGGGCATTGGAGCAAGGAAGAAAAAGAAAGCAAGGAATAGCAAGATCAAGTAGCTTGTTGGATTGAGGGGTCCTAACCGAGGTTCAGATTTTATCGCGCAACCGACAAACCCTCCAACTATTGGCCCTTTTGGTAATGACCTACTTGCGTAGATCAAAGTCTCACCCGAAGCAGTATGGGGGGTGTTGGAACCAGTTTTCCACACCTTGAGGAAGAAAATAATGTGGTGGCCCTAACAGGTTTATTACAGAACTTATATAGATCGGAAAAAGATGTGCACAATTACAGAATAATACTTATCAAATCAATATAGATAATGTAATTAACAAAGAGATCACAGATCCCTTCATCGCAGATATATAAGAAAAGAACCAGATCTATGGAATGCGCTATAACTTAAGCAAATTTATCCATGTATTCAACCATCAATGTATATTCATGCATAAATAACAAATCAACTCGCACGAATATAATTAAGAATAACAAAAGTAAGCGATCTCAAAGCAGAAACAGTAAAAAAATAACACAGTTCTTCACCAAAATGATTCTTCGTATTAGATTCCAAAAATTCAGTACAAACAGAATTTTCTCTTACAATTACCCTTCAGCACACACAGCCAGTGGAGTCCACACATAGCTAGGACTAGGTCTTCGTGCACACAGCCAGCAGAAGCCTTTCTACTCAAACCCAGACTTAAAAAATGTATCACAGACACATAATCATACTTAGATCAAAACATTACATGACTCCTTACTTAGACTCGACCAATCTATGTATATCCATCTTAGCGTTCGTATACTATGGTCTCAACCATGGTTTGAGGCCCATAGTTTACCCTTATAACCCATTTACATAGAAGAGGAAATTTGACCTGCCCCAAATCACCTTGACCTTTTCACGCATCGCGCATATGAAAAAATATATACAAAAAATACTCAAAAATGTACCCTAGGGGACCCCACACCAACAAGCCTCCAACACAAACCTATGACTCATCTCGAGTCACTATGGGGTCTTGGCACATCTTCAACAGTCCCTTATGCATTAATATGTCTCCATAAATGATAAAAAGGTCCCAAATCTAGAAAAATATCCTCATTAAATGCAACCTAGACATTCCTATAAACGGTAATAAAAACATCTTTTCCAGATTTATTGTTCCAATGACTAGATTTTGGCACCACTGTGATCCAGTCAACCTCCTTGCACAACTACCGCACATTTTTCGCAACCTTCTGTGCATCTTCCATCCTATATGCGTAGATTCAATACTCTGGTCATATAGTCATTTGGTGCACACAGGTTCATCCATGTATGGCTTCAATCGACTCCCATTGACATACCTAGGAAGATACTCTCCGCTTAGTGTGGCCAAGCGCACTGCACTGCCATTAGTGATCTCCTTAACAATATATGGCCCTAGCTAATGCATCTTCAACTTCCCTGGGTGGTGCGCAAAATTTTTGTCATATAACAAGACCAAATAATCTTCCTTAAACACCTTTTGCCTCATGTGTGGATCGTGCCATGATTTTTCACACGCCTTTTGAACTTTCTGTTGATAATTTGCAATAAAGTGATATTCTCCAAGTGTGACCAACTGTGACAAGAATTCCTCCACAACATCTTCTTATGCCATATTTGTGAATGCTGCAATGTGTAGACTGGGAACAATGTATTCCATTGGCAACACAACTTCTCGCCCATATACCATCCTGAACAGTGTCTTACCAACCAACGTTTTACATGTGGTCTGATATGCCTATATCATAGCAGGTACACGCTCATGCCAAGAATTTTGATTGGCATTCCACTCCTTGGTAAGCACAGTATCCAATATCTTGTTGAAAGCTTCCACTGCACCATTCACCTGTGGATGATAGGGAGTTCTCTTTTAATGATGCATCCGGAATTCATCTGTCAATGCTTCAATGGTTTCATTCACAAAATTTGTACCTTGATCACTTATGAGAATATTAGGACATCCAAGGCAAATCACATTATTCTCAAAGATGAACTACGCAACTGTATCTACAGTACAATCCTTCACATACTTAGATTCAGCCCTTCTAGTTACATAGTCCATCACAGTGATTATGTAACGCGCACCACTCTTCTTTCCTGGAGAGTTAATAGGTCCAACAAAGTATATATCCCATTTCTCAAATTATTGCAGTGCCATCTGTGGTTGCAAGGGAATTTCATCTATACGCGATGGATTTCCATTCCTCTAGAATACATCGAATGCACGGTAATGCGCATAGGCATCATTGTGCAATGTGGGCCACCATAACCCAGCTTGCAAAATATTTTGCACAGTTTCCTTACGTACATAATGACCACTATCAACCCCTCCATGAACTTCATCTAATATTGCACGCCTCTCATACTCCAAAACATATCTTCGTATAACTTCATCTGCACCCATCTTGTACAACTAACCAACAATAATGGTGAAGTTTGCAGTGTGTGCCACGAGTTATTTCTTCCGCTAAACTATATATTCCTTAGGCACGCGTCCAGTAGTTAAGAACTGAATAATATTAGGGAAATTATCAACAACTACCTTGATCGCAAACAACTACACATCTGGTAATCCTTCCTCCAAGTTCATAGGTTCTTCACCAGTCTCAATGTACAACATATAGTCTGGCCCAACATTCATTCTTCCTGGCTTCACAATGATCTCAAAGTCATACTCTTAGAATAGTGACAAACACAAACAAATCTTCCCCCCCAACACAGGCTTATTGACGAGGTACTTTAAAGCAGAGTGATCAGTAAACATCTTGAAATGTCCTAATAGGTAGTGGCAGAATTTTTGCAGCGCATATACCGTCAGTAATCCTTCTCTTTATGTGTTTGAATAATTACATTCTGCGCTTGAGAGTTTTCTACTGGAATAGGAAATAGGGTGATCAATCTCTCTAGCTCCTGACTGCGCTAAAATAGCTCCGAGCGCGATATAGGAGGCATACACATGCACATGAAACACCTTATACCAATTTGGAAAGGCCATCATGGGTGCAGTGACCATATTTTCCTTCAATAACTCAAAACTCTTCTCACATTCATCATCCCAACATAATGTCACATCCTTCTGGAGCAACTTCTTCATGGGTGCAATTATCAGTGCATAACCCTGAATGAACTTCTGATAATAGCCAGTGTGCCCCAATATTGAGCACAATTGTTTGACATTCTCAAGTATCTCTGGATTAATTATTACTGTGATATTCGCAAGATCTACCATCAACCCTTGGTGGCAGACAATGTGTCCCAACAATATCTCAAATGGAACACAAAATATAAATCTCTTCAATTTCAATGAGATCTGATACTTTCTATAGGTATCTAGCATTAAGCGCAGATTGGAGACATGCTTTTTCAACAACCCAAATACAGTCCAATCGTCAAAGTATACTTCTGGGAATGTATAGATAAACTCCTTGAATGCAGCTACTATTACACGTGAGAATATGGTAGGCGCATTCTTCAAGCCAAAGGGCATGACTGTATACTGGAAGGATCCCCATTCTATTGCAAAGGTATTCTTACTGTGATATTTTGGCACAATCCTGATTTGATGATACCCTGAAAACCCATCTGTGAATGAAAAAGCTTCTTTTCCTCCGACATTGTCCAGTATTTCATCAGAGAATTGGTTTAGGAATGGATCATGCACACATGCATCATTCAACTTGCGCAGGTCTACATAGATCCTGATTTCTCCTTTTGTCTTCTTATCTTGCACTACTATGGGACTCACCCAATCATATTATTCTACTATCTCTATGATTCCTGCAACAACCATCTTATCCAACTCTTCCCTTACCTTCTGCTTATATTTAGGGTTCAATATGTATGGCCACTGCTTCACTGGGTGTTCATCAGGTTTCAAAGTGATCTTCATAACTCCAAGTTCTCCAATTATTTCTTTCAACTCTAAGAACTTTTTAGGGAACAAGTCCTGATATTCTATCAATAGTTCAAAAATATTTCCTACTGTGTCATCATCCCAATAGTCTCAATATTTTCCAACTTTGGTTTCTCTTTAGATCCAATATTCACCCACTGAATATTTAAAGGTTTTGTGACATCTAATGAAGTGATCAAAGGCACAGCAACTGCATGTTGTCCCTTAGACTCTGGAATGATAATATTCCTTGGGTATTCTTCATTCTCTTCAACCATCATATTTATGCAATTCACAATATCCTGCATTTTCACATCCCATGCTGGTGAAACTCATTCTATCATTGACTTTGCGGTATCAAAGATAACTTCTTGAATATTATGCGAAGCTTTACCAATATTATCAAACCCACTCTCAAAGTTGAATGTCAAAATTAAACTCTTCGTCAGCACAGACCATTCATTAGTACCTCGACGCAGCTCTGTCTCTAGATACCAATGAGTAGGTACCTTCCCTAATGTACGAATGAGCATGTGGACCCATTCAGGTCTCAGTTCTATGCCCCATACCTCATTCCATTTAGCCAAATGTCTGTGCATATCATCCTTTCCAGAGTAGACTTCTTCCATTTTGATAGTTGGAGATTCAAAACCTAACCTCATCATATGTGAACATTCATCCCAGTTTCCCATGTTCACTTTATGGTTTTCCCACCATAGTGCTAGAGTAGCGCGCAGTCCAAGTTCCAAGGTATGAAATCTCTATCCTTTTGGGACAGATCTTTCAATCTCTCCTAAAAACATGTTTACATCAGTTAAACCATCATAATGCGGTAATTCGCATATCTCAGATGTTATACATTGAAGAGATCTAGTCACTTGATTGCAGTGCAATGTATATAATTCATGTAACCGGTTCTGCCAGTTTTCCAATTCCTCATCAGAATCTGAGAAGCAAGAGTTGTCCTTTTACCAATTAAGATTTCCATTAGCCGTTGGGTTGATCCTATTATAAAATTATATATTACAGAGAAATGGAACACATAAAATATATGCGAAAACACAAACACAGAAAACATATAAAACCAGAGAGACGCAAATATATGTGGTTCACCCAAATTGGGCTACATCCACCCTGAACAGCCAGTCCCTCCTTTCTATTATCGATAAAAATGAAGAGACAAAACCTACAATAGATATATTGTAATAACCTTTGTTCCCTATCATTGTCTCCCTATCTGTTTCTCGCTCTGAGAATACAGATACAATACACAGCCGCAATACAATACCCTCATACAAAATGAGGGGTTTCCTTCTAGGGAAAAAAAACCCTAAATTTAACATAACTTCTACCGTCAGATCATCCACCTAATGAACATACCAAATTGACTAGAAATTACAATATTTTATAATGAAATTTTACATTTGCCTTTAGCCGCTCCCCCCCACCACCCTGGACCCCCCAGGCAGCATTCAATGACGGGTGGCATTTCTGCCCCATTAAGTACAGAGGTCCAACGCTGTGATACATCTAAAGAAAGAAGATAACTAGGCTCCACACCCAAAAATCTCCCACTTGGAGACTGATTGTAGCAACTCCTTTGCTGCTTCATTTGCTGGAAAATTACTCCACTTTGGACCTAGCTATTTCCCATCTTCATCATCATACTTGAAGACCAATTGAAACTGAGCATTATCTCATTTTCTCCATAGTTATAAATTTTGTTAGCATATCTGTAGGATTCTGGCTAGTGTGTCTTTTCCAACTTCAACTATCCATCTTCCAACACTAACCGTATGAAATGGTACTTGAGTTGTATGTGTTTAGTCCTAGAATGAAATATTGATTTCTTTTCAAGATGAATGGCACTTTGGCTATCACTGTATAACATTCCCATATCATGATTCTTACCTAATTCGTCCATAAACCTTTATAACCAAATCATTTCTTTACTAGCCTCTGTAGTAGCAAAATACTCTACTTTTGTTGTTGAAAGTGAAACAACACTTTGGATTTTTAAACCCCAATGACAGTTGTTCTAGCTACAGTAAGTACATACCCTGTAGTGCTCCTCATGTTATCTCTATCACTTGCCATATCTGCATCAAAATATCCCTGTAGAGAAATGTTTGAACCACCAAATAATAATGCTTGATTTGTGGTACCTCTCAAATATCTGAGACTCCATTTCACTACCATCCAATGTTATTTTCCTGGATTGTTCATGTACCTTCTTACAACTCCCACTGCATGTGCAATATAAGGCCCTGTGCAGATCACTGCATACATTAAGCTTCCAACTTCTGATGCATATGGAAATTTATACATATAATCCATTTCTCCTTGGGTCTTGGGGAACATCTCCTTACTAAGTTTGAAATGGCTAGCAAAAGGTGTAATAACTAGTTTTGCATTCTGCATATTAATATTTTCAACACCTTTTGTATGTACTCATTCTAAGACAATGTTAATTTGTGATTTTTCTTGTCTCTAGTTATTCTCATACCAAGGATTTGATTTGCAGCTCCCAAATCCTTCATTGCAAATTAATTTTCCAATTTTATTTTGAGCAAATTTATTTCTTGCATGTTATACCCTGCAACAAGCATGTCATCTACATACAATAACAATATAACATAGTTGCCATAATTTTTATTTTTCAAATAAACACAATGATCAAAGTGACATCTAGTATAATCTTGTTCATACATAAACCTGTCAAATTTTAGATACCACTACCTTGGAGCCTGTTTTAAGATATACCAGCTCTTCTTTAACCTACACACTAATTTTTCCTTCCCTTTGACCTCATATCCATGTGGTTTCTGCATATATATCTCTTCCTCCAAATATCCATGGAGAAATGTTGTCTTTACATCTAACTGTTCAAGATGCAAATCTTCCGCTGCTACAAAACTTAAAATAGTTCTGATTGAAGTCATCTTAAAAACAGGAGAAAATATTTCATCAAAATCAATACCTTTCTTTTGTGCAAACCCCTTCACCAAAATTCTAGCTTTGTACCTCTGTTTTCCTCCATCTTCTTCCTTCAACCTATAAACCCATTTATTCAGCAATGTTTTTTTATCTGTAGGAAACTTGACTAATTCCCAAGTCTGGTTATGTATTAAGGAGTCCATCTCTTCTTTCATGTCTAGCTCCCACTTCTTCCTGATTTCAACCTGCATTGCATCTTCATAACATTCGGGTTCACTATAATCAGTCAAAAATAAATAATGTAATGAAGGAGAGTATCGTTCAGGGGATCTACTTATCCTGGTAGATCTTATGACATCACTTTCAAGTGTTTTAAGTGCATGTTTCTATTGTGGTGGTTGTTGTTGTTGTGGTTGTTGATTATTATGATTTTCAGGTAGCTTTAATTTTTCTGTGATCTCATCAAGAACTGTGTATTCTTTGTTTTATTTTTCTTGTTTCTTTTCCTACAACTGATTCTTATACAAGACCTTTTCATTGAATATTACATCTCTGCTCCTAACGATTTTGTGATTTTCATAATCATATAAGCGATAACCAAAATCATTAACACCATATCCAATAAAGGTGCATTTCTTTGATTTTTCCTCAAGCTTTGTTCTATTTTCTTTATTAATATGGACAAAGGCCTCACAACCAAAAGGCTTTAAAAAATAGTATTTTACCTTTTTACCTCTCCATGCCTCTTCTGGAATACAACCATCCAAGGAAATTGAAGGCCCTCTGTTCATTAGATTAACAACAGTATCTATAGCATATGCCCAAATTTGTAAAGGAAATATTGCATGCAATCTTAGGCACCTTGTACGCTCCATTATTGCTCTATTCATCCTTTCTGACACACCATTTTCTTGTGGTGTTCTTGGAACTATCTTCTCTTTGTGAATTTCATGCTCTGAAGAGTACCTATCAAACTCTTTGCTGCAATATTCACCTCCATTTTCTGATCTCAGACACTTCAACTTATTTCCTGTCTCGATCTCAACCAAAGCTTTCCATTTCTTAAAAGTATCAAATACATCATATTTATTATGAATACAATAAATCCAAGTTTTCCTAGTTGCATCATTAATAAGAGTAACATAATAACGAGAGCCACCGAGAGATGATACCTGAGCAGGTCCCATATATATGTATGAACAAACTCTAATTTTTCACTCTTCTTTTCTTTCCCAACTCTGAGAAATCTGACTCTCTTTTGTTTTCCATAAATACAATCCTCATAGAAATCCAAATCAATATTCTTCAAACCCGGCAACAAATTTCTTGAGTGAAGAATCTTCATCCCCTTCTCACTCATGTGTCCGAGCCTATGATGCCATAAATTTGCATCTTCTCCTTTGGAAGTTAAAGCATTAATAGAGTTAAAAATACCATTGCATAAATACAATTTACCAACCTTTTCTCCTTTTACTATTACCAGGGCTCCTCTGGTGACCTTCCAAGTTTTATCTGTGAAAGTTGTCACACAACCTTCACCACCTAAGTGCCCTGTTGAAATCATATTTTTATTCAGATATGGAACATGCCTTACCTCCTTTAATAACCATTGGTTTCCATTCTGTTTTTTTACAAGAACTTTACCCATTCCAAGGATTTTACAGGGTTTATCATCACCCAGACGAACCTATCCAAAATATCCTTGAACATATTCATGAAAATATTTCTGATTAGGTGTGGCATGGAATGAGGCCCTTGAAACTACCACCCCAGAATCAGTAATATTTTCTAAAGAAAAAATCAAAGCATCTTGTAACACATCACCTGTCACATTTTCTTCGTGATTGTTTTCTTGTTGTGTGTCTCCTTATTTTCCCTTCCGAGATCTACATTCTTTCTTCAGGTGTCCTTTCTTTCTGCATTTCTAGCACACTATCCCCAATCTGGACTTGGATCTGCCTTTCCTTGATTTATTGCACTATCTTGAGCTCTTTCCTCTTTCCATTTTTCTTCCCCTACTCTTTGCACTAAAATCATTACCCAATGTCTCACAAAATATTTTCCTTCACATTTCCTCGCTAAGGATAGCACCGAAAACATCATCAAACTTTAATTTACTAGATCTAGAGACATAGTTACTAATGAAACCATTCCAACGTTCTAGAAATGAGCACAAAAATGATAGAGCCCTAACTTCATCATCAAATTTTACCCCTACAGAACTTAACTGACTGGTAACCGTATTAAAATCATTTAAATGGCCTGCAATAGATCCACCTTCCGAAAACTTTAGATTAAATAAATGTTTCATAATAAATACCTTATTTGAGGCTGAGGGTTTTTCATATAGTTTTGCCAATTCCTTAATAAAATCCTTTGTTGTTTTTTCCTTCGAAATATTCAAGGCTACCAACGCCGTGAGGCACTAACGTACTGTTCCAAGTGCCTTTCTATCAAGAATCTCCCATTCTGTGTCTATCATAATCGTTGACTTCTTTGTTTTTCTGCTCAATGTAAGGTACATATATTCCTGATACAGTAATATTCCATCTACATCTTCCATGACGCGTAGTTTTGGCCATTAAATTTCTTGACCCTAAAATTACCATCTTCCGTCATTGCTCCCACTCGAACCAGGAACCCTTCTTTCCTACAATTTTATTAGCCAAATAGACCTTTGGCTCTAATACTAGTTGTTAGAAAATTATATATTACAGAGAAATGGAACACATAAAATATATTCGGAAACACAAACACATAAAACATATAAAACCAGAGAGACATAAACATACGTGGTTCACCCAATTTGGGCCTCGTCCACCCCGAACAGTCAGTCCTTCCTTTCTATTATCTAGGAAAATGAAGAGACACAACCTACAGCAGATCCGATGTAATAACCTTTGTTCTCTATCATTGTCTCCCTATATGTTTCTTTCTATGAGAATACACAACCACAATACAATACCCTCACACAAAATGAGGGGTTACCTTCTAGGGGAAAAAAACCCTAAATTAAACATAACTTCTACCTTTAGATCATTCACCTAATGAACAACCTATATCAACTAGAAATTACAATATTTTACAAGGAAATTTTACATATGATTTTAGCTTCTGGGGCGTTGCCCTCGAAACTCCCTGCCGGGGGGGTGGGGGCTCCATAAATTTGCAACCCCCCCAGACCCCCCAAGCAATGTTTAATGACAGGTGGTGTTGCCACCTCGTTAAGAACAGGGGTCCAACACTGTGATACATCTAAAGAAAGAAGATAATAAAGCTCCACTCCCAATAAATATAATATTCCTCGCGCATGGTCAACTTATAGATCTGGTCAATATCATCATCAGCGCGCACAAGTTCTTTGTATCTTTCTCCTTCTGCAGGATCTAGGGGAATTATGACTCTAGTTCCATTGCTTTCAAACTCCATTCTTATTTTCTTCAAATTTATGACACCATCCATATCAATAGCCCAATCCAATCCCAACAATGCAGGGTAAGGATCAGTATCATCTACAATTTTCTTAATTTCAAAGTATGCAAGCACCTTAACACCTTCAATAATGACTACGACCTGTGACAACCTTCTTGATGGAATGATTTTCTGTTGATTTTCCATGCGCATATGAATGGTAGACCATTCCAGCTTGGGTTCTCCCATGCACTGCCAGGTTTGCATATGTAGGACATTTGCATCGAACTTCAGATCTAGAATAACCTGATCCATCTCATAAGCACTGATTTGCGTGGTCATATGCATCTCTCACCCTGTCTTCTTCTTATTCTTATAGATTTTTTTGACAGATTTTTGTTCTATGAGTGGATGTTCATTTTTCACACAATTATCTATCAAAGTATGAAGGTTCTTTACTTCCTTTTTGTTGCACAATAACTTAATGCAAGCTTGTAAAAATGGCTTGATTTTTTCATCTACCCCTGCCTCCTTCATGGGTCTACCTCATGTTGACACACTTCCCTCGGCGAACTCCTTTCACACTTCAACAAAAGTCTCCTTTCCACATTTTAAATCAAATCCCTCTTTGTTCTTGGGTGCCTTACGAATCCAAAGGACATTATCCAGAATATTTCCCTTATCTTCATTAGTGGTTGTGCCGCTCCTAGTGACCACATTCACGCTAGGATCTTCCTCATGGTTTTCTCGCTCTAACCATAAATATTTTTTATTGGAGTTTTTGTCTTTTTCTCCTACATCTTAACAATTAAAACATGTCAATATTCTATTACATGGTCAAACTGTCTACAATACCTGCATGATTTTCATGCCAGATTTGGGCAATCATGTGCATAATTACCAACATATCCACAGTTGTAGAAAATAAAATGCCCCCTTCCTCGGCCAGCTCATCCACCTCCTCTTCCTCTTCCTCTGCCCTGAAATCCACTACGCCTTGAAGGGGATGCTGGTGAGGTAGGTTCAACTTGCATTCCATATAGTTTAGCTTTTTCCAACATCATATCATAAGTTCGACAGTGCTGCTCATCATGTCCCTACGACGAAAAAAATCTGTAAAACAGTTGCTTCAGCTCAAGTTGATATTTTCAAACCCTTGGACAGAAATTTGTTTCATGCATACCTGCAACTTGACAGATTGTGCACCATATTGGCCGAGCTACAATCTTCAGCAGGCTAGGTCCTCCAACGTTCACATAATTATTGAAGAAATGACATTGATCCTTATGATGCCCAAAAAATTTACATTTTATGCACCAGACCTCTATGCATACCTCCTTGCCCTTATCTTTGCACATATTTTGAATCGCCAAATGAATCACTTCTAATTGACTCTAAATCTACTGAGTTCCAAGTGCAACAGGTGTTGGCGTAGATTCTAATTTCATCGCAATATCCACAACCTTAGCTTGTGTGGAAATGTTTTATTGACCCAAGGGTTGGTGCAGATGTGGAGAAGCATAGAAATAAACCACTCCTTATGTTGGGTATCATCGATAGTGAATCCACCATCTCTGATAGTGTGCTTCAGCCTTTGATCTGCCCCACAGAGATTCATTTACCTCCTGGTGAATCTCTTTCATTTTTGTAACCAACTATGCATATGACTTAGGCTTATTGAATTGTTATTTTAGGGAATCTTTCACTTCATCCAGAGTGGCATTAGGGTTTTCTTGGACATATGTGATATACCAATCCAATGCATGAACTTGGAAAGCAGTGGTTAATTGCAGTTTCTTAATATCATCATTATTAAATTTTTTAGCTCTCCATACAGAATTAGTCACAAACCAAAATTTCTCAGTATCTTCATTCCCAATATCTATAAAAGTAGGTAGCTTCATGGACATGGCCATATTTGCACCTGGGGGAGGTGGAGGTGGAGATGGACTGCACAGAGGAGTGGGCACTTTATGAGATGAGTTTGGAAGTGGAGTGGTTGGGATCTGAAATATGGTCAAGGCTCTTAGATCATTCTAATTTGATGAAACTTTTTCTCGGGATACTTCCTCTTCTTTAGAGTGTGCAGATTCACTAGAGCTACTAGTTTCTAGTTCACCAAAACTATCGTATCTATGCTTGAGAGGCCTATAAATAAATCCTTTCTCTGGGTCTTCACGATAAATTCTTCCACTGTGCATAGTCAGGCCTCTTCGGGATATTCACGCAATATGTTGGCACATTGAGCCATGTTCACATAATAGCATATTCAGCAATAACTTAAAAGAGTGCAAGAACTTACCTCTAGGACCCTTGAAAAATATCCTTTCTGCTTCAGAATATGACACAAAATGATCAATGGAAAATTCAATAAAAAATAATCCCAAGACACGATCGATCCAATGATATATCATGCATGTGATCTTATTATTTGTCTTTTCTAATTGATGTATTAATTCAGAATTCCACTCAGTGACTACGTCGTCCTTTGCGCAAGTATTGAATTCAGTCAATAGTGACAACCACTCATGCAGCTTAGTTGCAAAGGAACAAAATAATATCTTGTGGAATTATGTATAGATGTACTTATGAACCCACTTTTCAATAGATATATTAGAACTTTGATTCTCTTGGATCGTGAACTCAAGGATATTTCTATCCAGCCAATATTGTAATTTGTTTTGCATAGGGTGCAACAACATCAAATCTCCCTCAAAATGATCCTGGTCCCAGAAATGTAACCATTTGTTGGCTTAAGCGGTCCTGACCCAGGTTCAAAGATTATCGCACAATCAACAAACCCTCCAACTATTGGCCCTTTTGGAAATGACCTGCTTGCGCAAATCAAAGTCTCACCCGAAGCAGTATGGGGGGTGTTGGAACTAGGTTTCCACACTCTGAGGAAGAAAATAATGTTGTGGCCCTACATAGGTTGATTGCAGAACTTGTATAGATATGAAACATATGTGTGCAATTACATAACAATACTTATCAAATAAATATAGATAATGCAATTAACAGACAGATAGTAGATCCCTTCGTTGTAGATATATAAGAATAGAACTGAATCTATGGAATGCATTGTCACTTAAGAATATTTATCCATGTATTCAACCATCAATGTATATTCATGCATAAATAACAGATCCACTTGCACAAATATAATTAAGAAAACCAGAAGTATGTGATATCAAAGAAGAAATAATAAATAAATAACACAGTGCTTTTCCAAAACCATTCTTTGTATTAGATTCCAACAGTTCAGTACAAACAGACTTTTCCCTTACAATTACCCTTTCGTGCACACAGTCAAGACTAGGTCTTTGTGTACATATCCAGCAGGAGCCTTTCCACCCAAACCCAGACTTACAAAATGTATCATAGATGCTTAATCATACTTAGATCAAAACATGACATGACTCCTTACTTAGACTCGACCTATCTATGTATATCCATCTTAGTGCATAGATACTATGGTATCAAACCATGGTTTGAGGCCCACAGTTTACCCTTATAACCCATTTACATAAAATAGGGGCTTTGACCTGCTCCAAAGCCCCTTGAAATTTCTACATAGTGTGTATATGCAAAAATATATACAGAAATATACTCAAAAATGTACCTGAGGGGACCTTTCTCCAACACAGCTAGAACAGGATTCTTTGCAGGCATCAATTTGCATATGTGATTTCCTTGTTATATCTTGCATGCATGGTATTGCATGTAGTTTCTTTATATATTGGCATGGGTTTTTCCAAGGGTGACATTGGTTTTCAACCTAGCCTTTCCATTTATGTATATCTTTGATGAGATGGGTTTCTCATACTTCGATAGAGCTAGATTTCCAGATGGATTCAAATTTGAGTGGGGTGGATCTCTCAAATGACAAACATATAGCCTATTGATCCTCGAAATGGACTTAGGATCATAGTAAATCCACTAGCCTAGTAACCCCTGAGCCAGACTATGGGGTGGTAAATCCAGATTGTGTGCCTCGGTGGGCCTAAGAATCCTTCCGGTGAATTGCAAGATATACGGTATATCCAAGTGGTGGATTTCTCTTCATTTGGCCTAGTGCTCCTGGGATGGGATGTATGCTAAATCCTAGAGATATGGTCTCATTATAGGGCCTAGTGACCCTTGGATTGGATTGTGGGTAACGGTAAAGCCTGAGCGACTAGGAGGCACTCAAATTCCTCACGGTGTAGGCAGAGAAGTCTAGTATAATCCCTCCTTGTTTGGTTATTTTTCAGTTGGTTATGAGTCCCACATTCATGATTGGAATATAACATGGGGATGATTGGCTGAAGAGAGATTTGGCTCAACCAATCTATGGCCAAGTGGAACGTGGAAGTCCCATCTCTGGTTGGTTTTTACATTCAGTAATGAAGAACGCATTCCTATATTATTCAATATGCAAATGTACTGGTTTATGTATGGATTTATTTGTTGTTATAAACCATTGTATTTTTGTTATTATTATATTGGTTATAAGTATGTATTTTATCAATGATGATGTATGGCTTTATCTATGTTTTTAACTGTAAATGAATGCACATAGTATCTATGGTCAAATAGACTGTATTGTAGCTTATGATGTAGGGGAGCAATGCTTCTTAACTATTCTCAACTTTGTAAGGGACCGCCATGTTTAAATCAATTGTTTGTACCTATAGATGCAATGTTTGTGACATTTTTGACAGAATTCTTGTCATGGCTAGGAGGGTCCAGATGAGTTCCTGATGATGTGATTGCTTCCATACCTTTTTTAATGTGATTTAACTTCTCTTAAAGTTTCATGAAATTCTGGGCAGTGAATTGGGCTCTGGGGATAATAAGGTGGCATGAATCTCGGGGCTACAGGAATAGAACTGACGTTTTGGGGCCCTAGCCATGACCTTTCCAAGGCATGCCCATGGGTATTGGTTTCTAGCCACTCCCTTTCCCTTACATTCCCATGGATAAGGCTTAAATTGGACAAAAATCAACCCCCCTTCAGGGTTTAGGGGTCTGGAAGGTTGGGGTACCTCCCAGAGGAATTGTTGATGCAGTGTAAGGTTTGTTTATTAGGATTTTGTTGGTTCCACTTCCTCAAGGTCATATAGGATATAGAATATCATATTAGTAGCCTCTCGTCGCATGTTTACCCAAGTTGTTCGGTTACTTGGTTAGATGTGGGAAGAGGGTTTTAAAGAGTGGTATCAGCGCATGGTTCAACTCTCATACTAGATGGGTAGTGTGTTGATCATACATTATGTTGACTGATTATGTGTTTTTATACCTATGTTGTATGTGGTTGTTTCATCCACATTGTGTTGGCCATGATGGCAGTGGTTTCGCCATGGAAGTGTGTTGATCAGTGGCTGTCATTGATGTCAACCCAAGTAGCACCAGGGGCTACCCTGATCTTGCATGTTAATTTTTACCTCCAAATTACTATACTCTGGGTCAGGAATATTTTTTATCGTTTCTAATTTTTAAGATGTTTCCATTGATATATGGCACGCCATGTAATTCTTCATGGTTTGAGAGATATCCATGTTTGAAGTTTGTAACCCCAGTTAGTGGGCTAAAACCCCATGGGCTTGTGGCATGGGTCATTGAAAAGTCAATAATTAATAAATTTTAAGCTCCTAAAATCCCTCTGATGTTCACTTGTTGAAGGCCC
This sequence comes from Pinus albicaulis, assembly GCA_034641835.2. Classification (NCBI taxonomy): domain Eukaryota; kingdom Viridiplantae; phylum Streptophyta; class Pinopsida; order Pinales; family Pinaceae; genus Pinus; species Pinus albicaulis. The sequence goes on from CM076583.1 coordinate 828,744,263, forward strand.
TCTCAACCTAAGAATTTATATAAATTGTGATACTCATATCCTCCTCATGCAAGGATTTCGCTAACTGAAACATATCATCATGGAATTTTTTCTATAACTTGTTTTCTACGAAGGTTCAGACGCTTAAATTTTTATGCGGAGAAGAAGAATTCTTGAGGAAGTTCCTATAAAAAATTTAGATCAAGGTGCACAATATTTTCGGAGATATGATATGTGGAAGTCAATGTTTTTGCAGGCTCTTGAACTTCATCTCAAAGAAGTGAACTTGCGAAAATCTTCATAACTCTCTCACTGTGTATCAGATTGGAATTCTGTAAATTTTGGTGGATAGTGCACATATTTTAATTTTTGTTGTATCAATTTTAGAGCCGAATGAAGAAACAGTGATATGTGGCACACCATACAATTTTTCTCTACTAAACCAGTCCATACTTAAGGCATTGTGAGAGATTGGGCATAACTCTCTCTTGAAGAATCCAAATTGGTTAAGACCCATGGCATTAAAAAGAAGACTCAAAGGAATACTACAAGACTAAAAATCACATGTTGGGGATCTGACATAACATAGATACACCAGGATCAATATCGAGCTCCTAGAAGGCAAGAAAAAGCTAGATCATGTGTTGTCAAGGGCTGCAAATGACCAGAATTTCTAGGGTAGAAAAGAAAAGCAAGGTGCAGTAGAGGGAAGCATGAAAATATCAGCAATCAAGGTGCAAAACAACAACAACAATTTCACCACATGAAGTCTTCAAGTGGGCACCACTGCATACAGTCATTATAAAGGTATCATTGTACTAAGTCATTGTAAATGCATCATTGTAAAATTTGTACAAGTGTCTATCTGCCAAGAGTTGAAGAGGCAGTGTCGGGAGGTCTAGGATCATCATTAGGTGGTTGTCATATAGTTGGGATTATGGTCTAGTGTGTCTTCTTCTTCTACATCATTCTGTATCATTGTAAAGTGGACCATTTTCCCTGGTACAAGATTCCATTCTTCTTTTATTCTTCTATAGATTTGTAGGGTGGTGCTAGGCTGGTGCATGAAGTCACCAATAGGTTCAATCTTGTGAAAAATTTAGGGTGGTAGGGTGGTGCTAGGGTTAGTTGTAGCTCATTGGGTTTTGGAGCATCTGTTCAGTTGACTACTAAAGAATCTCGGGTGTTGGAGTGTCTATCCAGTGGGAGCTGGAGAAGAATGCTTTTCTAGATTCTAAGAATTTGGAGCTTTATTTTCAATTGGAGTTGAATATTAAAGAATAATTAGAAAATCATTCAGGTGGTTTTTGTCTCGAAGAGGGTTTCCACCTTAAAATTTGTGTGCAATTGTGTTCCTTTTGTTTACTGCTATCACTCTACAAACACTGATAATAATTGAAGATTAATTAATGCTCTGAAAGATTAATAATAATACTAATTGAAAGGAATACTAGTTCACCCCCCCTCTTAGTATTTCCAACAAAGTGTTGATGGTTTTGTTTTCAACATGTTGTCATTAATTTATGACTGATTGTGTGTTGTTCTTGTTTATGTATTGTGCATGCATTTTTTCTCACATATTGTTACATGTTGTATATGCATTTCTTGGTTATGTTAGGTCACCCTTGGGTCATGCTTATGTAATGGTTGTGCATATTTGCTTGTGAAATTTCATATACTGAATATGCATTAGTCATTAATGTTGGGTTACATATTTCTTATGCTCATGTATGGTACATGCTTATGGTTGTGTGTGTGGTCAAGCTTGCAGTGGTGTGCATTTGGTATGGTCATGCATGGGTGACTGGACTCAAACTAGAATGATATTTATATGTTTATATGCCTAGACATTATGTTTTTATATGTTGTCATGATTATATCTATACATGCATTACGTTGATTGATTGATCTTGAAGGAAGTATCCTCCCCAAATTACATTAAGGTACATTGGTTTATTGTTATTTGGTTTAGCTAACATATTATACCTTTCAGGAGAAATATAAAATGGATATAAATATGGTAGAATACAATGACTGCCCTCGTGAGTCATATGAGAAGCATGGTGGGAATTATTCTGATTTGGAAAACACATTGAGAAGCCTAAAGGAAGAAATGAGGAGTTGTAAGGCATGCAATGAAAATATCATAGAGGCACAAGAGAAACAATAAGAGGTGAATGCAATACTTCTTAAGATCTTTTCAGATTTGTAGAAACAATGGCCATTACGGATCAGTTATGGACATGAGGATAGAACTAATGGGAAATATGGCAGTAGGTCTCATAGTAAACATAGGTCAGATAGAGCATACACAATGAGAGATGGTAGGATTTTGGACACCCCAGATAGGCGGGGTGATGAGTACAGGTACCATTCTAGCTCTTGTTCGGATATACATCATGATCATCATCGGTATCACCCTTACAGGAGGAGTGATAGGGGATAATTTCCAGATGAATTTAAGAAATCAAAACCACCTACTTTTGATGGAGACTTGAATAAATAAGAATATGCAAAGGCTTGGATACTTGGAATGAAAAAATTCTTTGAGTTGCATGAGTACTCAGATAATATGAAGGCCATAATTTCTATCTTTAGTTTGAAAGGTAAAGTAGACATTTGGTGGGAATATGTGAAGTGGGTTAGAGACATCAGAACAAAGGACTTGAGATGGCATGAGCTCAAGAGACTTTTTAGGAAGAAGTACTTGTCAAAGAGGTACTATGACAGTAAGGCCAAATAATTTTATGATCTGGAGATGGGTTCAATGACATATGAAGAGTCCACAACCAGGTTCTTGGAGCTACTGAGGTATGTGCCATATCTTAATGATAAGAAGGAAAAATTTTAGCGATTTGTGAGTGGTTTCCCATTAGCATTTAGATACTAGATTGAGTATGACGAGCCTCAGTCACTTGAGGAATTCATTGGGAAGATGAAGCCTTGCTATGAATATTAAAAATGAAAGAATGAGTCTCATCAAGGATGGAAAGGGAAATACCAAGGTAAAGGTAAATGTCAACCTAAGAGAGAAAAGCCTCAGAATGCAGATGGGAAAGAAAATGTAGCATCTCAAAATAATTTTAACGCACTTGGATAGGGACATAGGCCACAACAATAGCATAGATCAAAACAACAACATGAAGGTAATGGTACAGGATGGTTATAGTGTTGTACATCCATTAAGGATCACCTTAGGAGGTATTTTCCATAGAACCAAGGTGGTAGGCCTAAGATATACAGTGCACAAGGGGCACAAAATGTTTGATATGTTGGGCATAACACTCATCTTATTTATGCACCTATGGACAATGGGTAGGAAGAGAATTAGGCATCTATCATTGAGATGGATGATAAGCTTTGTGATCAAGCTATTTCTATTTTGATTGATTCTGGATCTAATTATAGTTATGTTAGTGATGAATTAGTGAATAAGTTTGGCTTGAGTAAATAAATGCATGGAAAATCATGGTTAGTGCAGTTGGCTATAGGTACGAAGAGAGGAGTTCATCATTGGGTAAGAGCATGTGCATTTGAGTTAAATGGTATTCCTATAGCAACACACTTGAACATACTTCTGTTGGTTTCCTACAATATGTTATTGGGTATGGATTGTTTATACCTTCAGAGTACCAAGGTAGACTGTTATGACAAAACTATTAAGTGCTTGGATGACAATGGGGAACCAAGAGTCTTACAGGGAAAGAAGAAAGCCACATCATTTAGGATGGTGACAACCATCCAGGCCAAGCGCAGTCACAGGAAAGGGTGTGTGCTATTCGCAGTTCATATCTCTAGTGAAAAATGTAAGGAAGTTGAGGATGCTGAAGTCTTGAGAATATATCCAGGTTTGAAACAGTTTTTTGATGTGTTTTCAGCAGAGATTTTAGAGTTTCCACCTCACAAGGAGGTATAATTTTCTATTGATTTGGTACCAGGGAAGCTCCAGCATCAAAATCACCTCACAGGATGAGTAAATCTAATTTTGTAGAGTTAAACTTGCAGCTGACATAAATTCTTGACAAGGGGTACATTAGACCAAGCGTATCACCATGGAATGCACCAATATTGTTCGTGAAGACGAAGTATGGCACTCTTAGACTATGCATTGACTACAGGTAGCTGAAAAAAGTGACCATTAAGAACCGGTACGCATTACTGAGGATTGATGATTTGTTCTATTAACTGAAGGGAGAATAGTATTCTCTAAGATCAACTTTAGATCAAGATATCATCAGGTATGCATCAAAGAAGAGGACATCTACAAGACCACATTCAGGACCAAGTACGATAATTATGAGTTTGTTGTAGTTCCATTCAGTTTGAATAATGCCTGAGCTACAATTATGTGTTTGATGAACAATGTGTGGCATCCTTATTTGGATAATTTTTTTATTATGTTTATTGATGAAATATTGGTATATTCTAAAAATGAGGAAGAGCATGCCGAGCATTTTCCAGCAGTGCTTAGGTTGTTGAGAGAGCATCAGTTGTATGTTAAACTCAACAAATGCAGTTTCTTCTAGACGAAGGTACACTACTTGGAACATATTTTCTCCAAGGAATTCATTGCAGTAGATCCAAAGAAGATAATGGCCATCATGGAGTGGATAGCTCCTAAGAATGTAGATGAGGTGAGACCAATCATGGGATTGGTTGGTTACTACAGGAGGTTCATCAGGAAATCACAGATTGCTTATCATATTACATCATTGTTGAGGAAAGGTAAGAAGTTCTATTGGACAGAGGAGTGTGAGGCTAGTTTTGAGCAGCTCAAGCAGTTGTTGACACATGTCCTAGCTCTAAATATTGCAGATATAGACAAGGATTTTGTCATTTGTACATATTATTGCAAGAGAGGACTTGGTAGGTTCCTTATGTAGGATGGAAAAGTGGTATGCTATGAGTCATGGAAGCTAAATGAGCATGAAAATAACTACCCAACACATGATCTCGACCTAGCATCGATCATTAATGCATTGAATATGTGGAGGCATTATCTTCTTTGCAGGTTGTTTGTATTGATGAGTGACCACACTAGGTTGAGGTAATTTTTTGATCAACCGAATATAAATGATAGGAAAGATAGATGGTTGGCCATGATTAGTGAGTTTTACTTCAATATCAGGTACATCAAGGGAAAGGAGAATAGGGTCGCAGATTCTCTTAGCAGGAAGTTACAGATAAATTACATAACAGCTATGAGCTCCTACGGGACAAAATTATATAATAGGATCTTGTAGGTAGGTCAACAGGATCACAGGTATATCAATATTGTGCACATGTTGTAGCAGAGTATAGGTACAAGTGTTGGTACAGGTACAGGTACAGGTACATGTGGTATAGGTACACGTGTACAAGATTTTGATTACCATCTCACAGTAGATAGATTGGTTATATTTAGAGACTAGACATATGTGTCAGAAATCAGTGAGCTCAAGAAGGTGATTGTTGGTTGCCAATTTTGTACACTTTTCCTAAATTTTTTTTCCCTATTTTTCCTCATAACTATAACCGATGGGAGTATCTTTGCCTCTTTTTCCTACCTTTATACCCTAACTTGTGTTTTTTCACCTTGTTTTTATTACTTTTCCAATTCACTAATTATTATGATATATCGACCAATTGATAGTGAATGTTTGGAGAAGATCGATGGTCTTTGTGTTGTCTTTTTAGATGTCATTTATAGCACCAAATATCCGTAGCACAAGGTGCACAAGAGAAATTAAGAGGGTGTTGTTACAGCAAAGTGATGTTGTTACACCTTGATGTTACAGACCTGCCGACAAACTATTGTTACAGTCTACTGTTACAGACCTGCCGGAGAAATGCTGATACAATTGTACCATTGAATGGATCTTGTTGAGATTCAACAAGATGATCATCCTAGTGAAAAATAAGCACCTACACTAGGTGGGTCCCGCAAGCTATTTTTAGGTGTATGTCTATTTTTAGAATGTTGAGAAAAATCTATTTATAGCAGGAGTCTATTTAAATATGGTTGAGAAAATTATATTTATAGATGAGATTCTATTTTTGGATGCATGGGCGAAGCCTATTTATATATCTCATGTCTAAAAATAGATCGGATGTCAATTATTATTAGCCCTTAATAATAATTAGACAATAAATAATAATATATTCTCTTGAAGCACTTGATTTCAATTAACTGATGTGGCAAACCAATTGATTGAAGGAATTACGAGTTCCAAGGTTGGTTGGTGGGACATGCAGAGTGGACTTCATTGTAACTGAGTGATACAAAGTTGTAACAGAGTTGGATGTGGAGTTATATGAGTTGTTATTTAGTTTAACTCAGTTAAGTGAGTAAAACTCAGTTGTGCCAGTTGTAACTTGTTATAACTAAAGATACACTAGTGAGAGATCAGTGAATTAATTATTTAATTAATTCACAAGCAGTGGTCTTACATGCAATTGAAGAAATAATACCGTTAACTACATGCATGTCAGATCCAGTGGAGACTCAGTGGAGAGATAGGTGAAAGGGTCTGGTTGACTATCAGTTGTGACTATAGTGATGCATTCAATGCATCTACACACATATTGGAGATTCCAATGAGGATTTCACTGTCAAGGCAAGGAAATATTGAATTCATTTAGGGATCTTCATCAGCAGGGATTGTGCAATGGAGGCATGCTGTCAGGAGGCAGTAAATTGGTGCATGTGTGAGCCAATTTTTGTATGACAGTGTGAGACGATTGTATATTGTACTGATAGCTCTTGGAGTAGAGTTTTGTATGAGATTTCTTCATGATCCATGATATAAATAATATAAGATAGTTGTGGTTTTTAGCTTTAAGCTTTCCCGGTAAAAACATCTTGTTATGTGTGATTGGTTTTTCTTCATGTGTTTGCAATTAGCGATTAAATTTCCGCAAATAATTAAGTAGAAGGATTATGTATTTAACAGTGGCATAACTGTTAGATCAGGAGATTCTGGTAATACATCAAATTATTTATAAAATTTCTACACAGTATCAGAGAAAAGAAGATTGTAATATTGAAGCAGTAGCTGAGTTTTGTTGGTGGAAACAATTTGAATTTGCTGCAAGAATTTATTGGTGCGATAGTTGAGTAAACATAGAAATGGATTTCAATGGTTTGCGGTTAGAGTATGCACTTGAGGGAAGCTTGAACTACATTGCATGGAAGGATAGGATGGAGGTGGTGCTTGAAGATAATGGCTTGAAGGAATTCATCGACAGTGATGTTCCTAAGTCCACTTCGATGGATGTTGCATTACTTGACGCATGGCAAAAGAAAGTAGCGAAGACAAGAAGGATTCTGTTGGAAGGTGTGAGAGACCATATTGTCTCAAGCTTTCATGGGAAAGCCACTCCATTTGAAATGTGGAAGGCTTTGACAGATCTTTTCCAAAGTAGCAACGACCGTAGGAAATTGGCGCTGAAGGATAAACTCAGAAAGATCAAGATGGAGAAGGGCGATAATATTCCTAAGTATCTCACAAAGTTTGTCCAATGTCGGGATGAAATGGGGAGTGTGGGAATCATGGTTGCTGATGATGATTTGGTGAGTTTTTCTCTCTTGGGACTTCCTACGAGTTGGCATAGTTATCATAACTCTGTCAACGGATGGGAAAAGCTTCCGGATTGGGAACGACGGTGGTTGGATCTAGTGCAGGAGGAGTTCAGGTGGAAAACCAAGGATGGCTCTTCATCAAAGCATGATGATGAAGAGGATTGTGATTTGGCTGCCAAAGCAAGGAAATGGAAGGGGAAGAAATTCCACTCAAAATCTGAGGCTAAAGGCAAGAAGATGGATTTTTCCAAGGTGAAGTGTTTTCACTGTCACGAACATGGGCATCTCGCCACTAATTTCCCACAGAAAAATAAGAACAAGAAGGCTGCTGGAGTTGTAGTTGGTGAGGCCCTTCACTCGCAATTTGATCTTGATTTCTCTTTGATCGCATTCTTGGTTTCAAGCGCAATGGGATCAGTGTGGTATCTTGATAGTGTTGCTTCCTTTTACATGACTGGAGATAAGGAGCTTTTTAGTGACTTGGAGGAGAAAGATCTCTAGATGCATATAGAGATGGGCGATGATGGATGTTACAATGCGACTGACATTGGTACCATTAACTTTGAGAGGGAGTTAGATTAAAAATTTCTATTGAAATATGTTATGCATGTTCCAGGTCTGAAAAAAACTTGGTCTCAATCGCGATGTTGGAGGACAGATGTTATGAAGTTGTTTTCAGCGATGGAAAAGCTTTCCTACGACATAAAAAAATGAGTCAAACCAAGAGGATATGGATTCAAGTCAAGAATATCTACAAGCTGGAGGTAGATGGCTATGCTACAATAGTGGGCAAAGAAGAAATGGTCAGCCGGGATGAGGGCAAATTATGGCACAGGCGATTGGGCCATCTTCACCATGGCGCCCTGAATATTTTGCAGTAGATTTCTACTGGAATTCCCAAGGGTACTCTTGTGTAGATAGATCAGTGCAAGGGATGTACAATGGGTAAGTTTGTGAAGACCACCTTTCATGAAAATGAAAATTGTGCTTCGGTGATCTTGGAGAGAGTTCACACAAACGTGTGTGGACCATTCTCGGTTGCTTCAACAAAAAAACACAGGTATTATGTTTTTTTCATTGATGAATATTTTCATAGATGTTGGATATTCTTCATGTATCAGAAGGATCAAACATTCTCAAAGTTCTGTGAGTTTAAAGCATTGGTGGAGAAAGAGTCGGGAATTAAGTGAAGGCTCTGCAGAGCAATAATGGTGGTGAATATATCTCAAACGAATTCAAAGACTTCTGCAGCAAAGAGGGAATTCGAAGAGAACTCATAGTGCCTCATAACCCATAGAAGAATGGGGTCGTGGAGAGGAAGAATAGAATTATCGTGGGTGTTGCACGAGCTATGCTGCATGATCAAGGCCTACCAATGCACTTGTGGGCGGAAGCATGCAACACTGCGGTTTATGTGCAAAACCATTGTCCTCATAGAGTAATTGGCATGAGTACACCTGAAGAAGCTTTTACTCGTAAGAAACTAGATGTTTCTCACTTTAAGATTTTTGGCTCATCTGTTTATGTTCATGTGACCAAGAATGACAGGAATAATCTGGAGCCAAATAGTGAAGTTGGGATATTTGTGGGGTACACAGAAACACCCCATAATTATCATGTGTATTTTCCAAACAATTGAATGAATGTGGTGCGACGGGATATAAAATTCAATGAGGAGAAAGACATGAAGTTGTCTCTTGAGAGGGAACTAGACTTGCATGCAGAGGAGGAACTGATTGTTCCCAAATATGAGTCTCTAGATGTGGAATAGGAGGAGTTTCATGGAGTGGAGGAGTCCACTCATGCAGAGCCAAACATCAGAACCGGTTGAAGGCATAACACAGAATTTGAGAGGCTGAAGCTTGATGAGACATAGAATGTAGAAGTCCCTACTTCACAGCACAGATAGAGACAATATCCTAACCGATTCACCAGATACATGGCTCTCATGAGAAAATGTATTGCGATTGAGCCATCTTCCTTTTAGGAAGCAGTGGAGGAGCCCACATGGGTAGATGCAATGGTGGAGGAGTATGACTCCATTGTCAGAAACAATGCTTGGGAAACTGTTCCAAGGCTTCTCACAAATCGAGGATATTGATTATGAAGAAACCTTTGCACCTGTCACACAGTATTCTTTTATAAGGACCATCCTTTCTCTCTCAGCGCCGATGGGTTGGCACGCTAATCAGATGGATGTGAAGACTGTGTTCCTTAATGGGATCAATGAGGAAGAAGTGTACATTGAGCAGCGTGAAGGATTTGAGATCTTCAGTAGTGAGTTACATGTGTGCAGACTCAAAAGAGCATCGTATGGGCTGAAAAAAGCACCCCGTACTTGGTACATTCAGATCGATAGCTATTTCACTCGACTTGGATTCACCAAGAGTGAGGCGGATGAAAACCTATACCAGATTGTGGTGGAGGGTAAGATTTTAATCATTTTTATTTATGTTTATGATTTAATACTGAATTGTGATGAACATCTGATACAATCATGAAAGGATGACCTTGCAAAGGAGTTTGAGATGAAGGATATGGGCCTCATTCACTATTTCCTTGGATTGGAATTATGGCAGCGAGAAGGTGAACTTTTGGTGTATCAAGGCAAGTATGCAAGGGACATACTCAGTAAGTTTCACATGGAGGGATGCAAACCCATGGATACTCCTCTTCCAGGAAACTAGAGGAAAGAGGACACTACATCTTGAGAGGTATTAGATGCTATTATCTATCGACAGTTGGTGGGTTCACTCATGTATTTAGTTAATACAAGACTGGACATATGCTATGTGGTGAACCATCTTAGTCAAGCGATGGTTAAGCCTACAAAGCTCTTTTGGAAGGCGGGCAATCATGTCCTGAGATATCTTAGGGGCACATCTAAGTATGGCTCATGGTACAGACAAACGAATGAGGTGAATTTGCATGGCTTCACAGATGCAGATTGGGCAGGAAGCCCAATAGACAGAAAGAGCACATCAGGAGGGGTTTTTCAGTATCGGATCTATAGTTGTTTCATGATACAACAGGGAACAGATATATGTGGCACTCAGTTCAGTGGAAGCAGAATACATGGCAGCAAGTCAAGATACATGTGAGGCTACCTGGATGAGGAAGATCCTAGTCAATTTGTTCGGTTCTCATTTAGATCCTACAGTGGTTCATTATGATAATCAAAATTGCATTAAACTCTCGATTAATCTTGTGTTTCATGATAGATCTAAGCATATAGATATCTGGTATCATCATATCAGAGATTTTTTGTAGCGAAAGATCATGTTGCTTCAATACATTCCTATGGAAGATCAGGATGCAGATATTTTGACGAAGGCACTCACCAGGAGAAATTTCAAATAACATAGAGATAGGATCGGGGTGAAGGATAATCCCTTTCTTGTTGAGAGGGAGTGTTGAGATTCAACAAGATGATGATCCTAGTGAAAAATAAGCACCTACACTAGGTGGGGCCCAAAGGCTACTTTTAGGTGTATGTCTATTTTTAGAATGTTGAGAAAAATCTATTTATAGTGGGAGTCTATTTATAGAGGGTTGAGAAAAATCTATTTATAGACAAGATTCTATTTTTAGATGCATGGCGAAGTCTATTTATAGATCACATGTCTAAAAATAGATCAGATGTCAATTATTATTAGCCCTTAATAATAATTAGACAATAAATAATAATCTATTCCCTTGAAGCACTTGATTTTAGTTAACTGATGTGGCAAACCAGTTGATTTAAGGAAATACGAGTTCCAAGGTTGGTTGGTGGGACATGCAAAGTGGAATTCATTGTAACTGTAGAAATTATACAATATGCATGTATATTACCGAACTCCCTTGATCTAACAATTAAATCCACTATTAAATATAGAATCCTTCTACTCAATTCTTTGTGGAAATTAAATCGCCAATTGCAAACACATGAAGAAAAATCAATCACACATAACAAGATGTTTTTACCAGGAAAGCTTAAAGCTAAAAACCCCAACTATTATATATTATGTATATCAATGGATCATGAAAAAATCTCATTTATCTCATACAAAGCTCAGCTCATAGAGCTCTCAATACAATATAAAATCATCTCACACTGCCTTGTAGAAATTCGCACCTCCATGCACCAATTTCTTGCCTCCTGACAGCCTGCCTCCACTGCGTAATCCCTTCTAAAGAATAACACTAAATGAATTCGACCATACCTTTCTTTGGTTGCGCAATACTCATAGGAATTTCCAATGTGTGTGTGGATGCATTGAATGCTCCACTATAGTCACAACAGATAGTCCATCTCACCCTTTCACCTATATCTCCACTGGGTATCCACTAGATCTGACATGCAAGTAGTTAACTGTTGTTTTTTTTCAGTTGCAAGTAAGACACTACTTGTGAATTAATTAACTAATTAATTCACTTATCTTTCACTAGTGTATGTTCTGTTACAACAACACAACTGAGTTTAACTCACTGAAATAAGTTAAACTAAATAGCAACTCACATAACTACTCTTCCAACTCTGTTACAACTTGCCACTATCAGTTATAACTAAGTCCTCCATGAATGAGTCACCAATCACCCTAGGAATTGCATAATTCCTTCGGCCCACTGATGTGCCACATCTGTTCATTGAAATCAAGTGCTCCAAGATGTTATAAAATTATATATTACAGAGCAATGAAACACATAAAATATGTGGAAAACACAAGCACACAAAACACATTAAACAAGAGAGACATAGATATACGTGGTTCACCCAGTTTGGGCTACGTCCACATCGAACATTCAGTACTTCCTTTCTATTATCTAGAAAAATGAAAAGACACAACCTATAGTAGATCCATTGTAATATCCTTTGTTCTCTCTCACAGTCTCCCTATATGTTTCTTGCTTTGAGAATACACATAAAATACACAGTTGCAATACAATACCCTCGTACAAATGAGGGGTTGCCTTCTAGGGCAAAAAACCCTAAACTAAACATAACTTCTACCGTCAGATCATATTCCTAATGAACGACCTAGATTGACTAGAAACTACTATACTTTTACAAGGAAATTTTACATTTTTTTTAGCTTCGGGGGCACTGCCCCCGAAACCCCCTGTGTTGGGCCAGAATTGTGAATTATGGATAAATCACGCTTCCCTAGACAGGTGCTATTATAGAAAAATAGGGCTAGTCTAGAACAATAGGTGAAAGACTATATGACTATATTTCCTAAATCCAAATAGATACACAGAGAGGATTGGAGGCTTACCTGATTAGTTGCTTCTAAATGGCTCCTTCTGTTTCTTCTGTTGCAGCTTCAAATTCAAGAGGTTTTGTGTTGAATTATTCCTACAAGAAAGAACACTGAAACAAAAAAATATGCAATAATATATATATCTATTCAAGCTAGTTAGCTAAATCAGTAAATCATAAACCATATGCATCAACTAAGATCTTACAATATGGAAAATCAAAGCCAATACAAATGCATATAGGGGAAAATAAGTATTTTTCTTTATTGATGATAGAAGGAGAGGTTACAACCAAGTGACTAATTTTAAGTGACCCTTCCAGCAACATCCCCAAGCCTCATCACAGTATAAATATCTCCTACAGTAGCTACACAAATCTATCTCTCAATTGAAAATTCTCCGACATTTCTCTACTCAAATTCTTCCTTCTCAAGCGCTTAGATCTGTGCTCAATTTATAGATGAACTGTAGGTTGTTTTTCAATCAATGACTTTCCAATAATAGGAAAGACATGTTTCTAGTCATGTAGATGTCAAATGGACACTTAGATCTGAAGCTTGACACATGTGAACTCTTCTAGAAGGCACTGGCCAAGTGGAGATTCTGGAACAATGAGAATTTAGCTCCCAATGTGACCAACACACCTGTGAATGTCGGGAAGTGCTTTGTAGAGCAACCTTGCATGGGACTACCTGCATATGCAATGCACTTAGGCCCCTTAGAGAATGTGTTTGTGAGCTCTCATATGCTATATAATAAGCTTCAAACCTTGGAAACCTTTGCTTGATGAAAGTATTTCTTGATTTGTCTTGTTCTTTGTCTTAGGGCATATAGCAACTAAAATGATAGACCCTTGATCATTGGTCCTGGAGATGATGTCCAGTTAACCAAGTCATTGGGAATGGTGCCCAAATTTACCTATAACAATTTCCCCCTAAAGCATGAGATCCAAATAATAAAAACATTTGATTGAGATGCTTTACATTGTGATGAGCATGGAAACGAAGCGGAGTGGTTACCTGCATCAATATTACAATAAATTACATCATGATATATCCTCTTTGATCATAATTGATAAGGGTAGGCATTCCCATATTCAGCACATACAACAATATAATAACATGTACATAATTCAGAAAGTCGTCTTCATTGGAATGTTTCCCAGAAGCCAACATGCCGACAGATATAGGCCCATGTTTGGATGACAATATATATATAAGGTCACTGTACAGATGATGTGTACAAAAATCCTAAAATCGCAGCCCATATGGATGAAACTAGATCCGGGGTCTTCTTATCTCGTTCACTCGATCATTCGGGTACATGTGTAGCCATGCGAATATATGATTTGTAGTCGAACATGGAAAGACATCGTTTGATTACCGGCCAATGATGTGAGTTGTTAACAAACGTGAGAGAACCACCATTAATGAAAATGGCCCTCAAGGTACTGCAGTACATTTTGTAAGGTGTGAATAGATGATTTGATGTCGAACGCCAAACAAAATCTTTCGGTCAAAGGTCCGGAAGCGAGAATCTTGTTGATGCTATAACAAGCCTCATGGTACTGGAATCTGATGTTTCTAAGTGAACTTCCTGGATATTGATTTGTTGTCGACAGGAAGTCACCTTATTGCAAAGCAGGAGTTACTGATTTTGGAGACAAGGGTATGACTTGATATAGTAATTTTTAGGGATGACGTTCATGAAAATGAAGGTTTACGACTATTGCAGAAGGATGAGTTTTAAATCACTAGACGGCTTCTCTTGAACATATCAGCGACACTGTGATGAGTTGGCAGCATTGACCCAAAACCGAAGTGAAGGTATGATGAACCATAGGTGTGAATGAACCATCAAGATGATTACCCAACCCAAACAACCACAGACATGGAGTGAAAGAAGTGTCATGTTCAAGAGCGACTTGCTACCAAAAAGAAGCTTTTCTCACTTTTCCCAAATTTTCCCCGGTCATTTTTCGACCAGTACCTCTTTATTTTTTAACAAGCTTGAGAAGGATAACATTTGCTTGATCTATAATTCAACCCTTCAAGTGAATAAAGTATTCCTATTTAATAATTTAACGAGTTTAGTGATGAATGAAACTCGATTCTTGCCATGATCAACAAGCCTGTCACTATTTTATGTTTTAACGAGCTTAACGACAGTGATAGCTCAGTCCTTTTTCATATTTAGAGAGTTTGAAAAACAAGATGAAAGAAAACTCCATAAGTACTTTTTCGTAAATTTGTCTCTCAGACCCGAAAAATTGTAAAATAATATCTCAAAGAACCTCTTTGGTGATGTTTAACCAAGGTATTCCTTTTGTTGGGTATGTGTTATACTATTTCCATGAATAAGCACGCGGGGCGATGGCCCGCTACGCTCGGCGCGGGGGAGTCACGAGGCGGTAGCCCCACTGTCAAGAATCGGCGGCGCCCGGCTATTTTCGGTCCTTAATTTCGGTGGGTAGTTCCGCGTCCATGGGTTTTTGCATGGTTTTGCACATGGTATTGGGGCATGATGGTTTTCGGCCCTGAGTATTTTGGTAGATCGAAAATTCGAGGAACTACGGTTATGTTCTAATCCGGGGTCTATGGATTGGGGTTTATGTATCTTCGGCATGCATATATATGTGTTGTAACACTAAAAGGAATATAATGAAAAATCAAATTTGGTCGTCCTGATTTGGGATCCAGGGGAAAATATCTGTGTTTATCTGTTTTATGTTTTATGCTCTCGCTATTGTTTATTTTCTGTTATAAGATTCATGTGTAGATAATTTCTGTTCAGGGTTAAAACCTACACCTTTTTCGTAAATACTCTATCTCAGTCTGGAAAAGGGTTAAACGTATACTGAGTAGACATCAATTCATTTACTTTAACAAGATCAAAAAGACAAGTGCTCAACAATATTTTCACATTATCGGAGTCTGAA
Organism: Pinus albicaulis; assembly: GCA_034641835.2. NCBI lineage: Eukaryota > Viridiplantae > Streptophyta > Pinopsida > Pinales > Pinaceae > Pinus > Pinus albicaulis. The sequence goes on from CM076583.1 coordinate 828,759,982, forward strand.
AAGAGCTAAAAGAAGACTCCATGGGTTCCTTTTTCGCTGTTATCGAAGCTCGAAAAAGAGATAAAAGTGCACTTCAAATCCTTTTTCGTTTTTATCAAAGCTCGAAAAATAAGGAGGAAAAGTATGCTTTGTGGTCAAGTCATTCTTTGAATAATTTTTCATGACTAATTTGTTCATCAACTGTATGTCCTGTTTCAGAGCAACATCAAATGGATTAAAAATACCTGTTTCATGATAAAAAAAATAATAAAACCATAGTCATAGCAATAAATTTAACTTGAAAACAACAAAATGACTATAAAATTTAGTTTCACTATTCATTTTTACCATTCCATAGTTACCATTTTCATTTTGGAGCTCTGAACCTGATTTTTCCCCTGAACTTCAGTCGTTGATTGCGGTCATTTCTGTGGACAAATTTCATCGCTGTTTGATCCAATTTAGTACTATGAACCTCCTTTTTCCTTTGGTATTCATTTCATTTCCATTATCTGTAGAGTTTTACAGTTTTAAGGCCCCTAGGGTAAATTCTGCCCAAAATGAGGGCAACACAACCCTGAATGTCAAAACCTGTGTTGCATAGCATGTACAATGAAGGGTACCAGCATATGTAATGCACTTTCTCAGCCCAGGGAGTGCGTTAGGCGCAGTTCAAGTTTTTGATTTTCATGTTGTGCCCAAAATTTGCCTAGTTTTTTGTAATGAATGGAATCTAATGGATCTTATGATTGTATTTCAGGTTTCCATCGGATTATAATGACGATTACGTGGAGGGAAAGAGAACATGAAGAACAATATATGATTGCCTTGAATGATCTGGTTACTGTAAAATCTTTAATAGATTGTGGACTACTTAAGTACTTCAAATTGTCGGGAATGAGGCAAAAAATAGAACTCTTGGAGTTCTTAGTTCGAGCATGGGATCCAACGATAGAGGAATTTCACATTAAAAATCAAGTGGTTCCCATAACAGTTGAGGACGTATATTTTTTCACAGGTTTGTCGAGGAGAGGTTTGCCCATTTCTCTCACAGGTTCTACCATCGGAGGAGAGACAATGAGGGATTATGTTATGAAGTATTGCTATCCAGGGGCAGAACCTAGCAAAGATGGACAAATAAACATCCGGTATGTCATGGATTTGCCTTTGAGAACCATCCTTTTCACGATCGCTAAACTTGTTGGCACCGTTACACTACATGTAGCGAACATATCGTATATGCAATATGTGCTAGAGTGTTTAGAGCCAATAGTATTCAACTGTTCTGAAGCTATTCTATCTTAGATAAAGGAACAACTGAACAAATAAAAGGGAGGAAGGAAGAATAATTTCAGTTATCGTTCAATCCTTATCTCCTTCACTTTGGAATGGATTCCACTGATGCAGCCACAACATGTAACACTAGATATATCTAGTCCTATAGATCCTCGAATGCAGATATGGGTAGAACTCATGGGTCGGCATGCAGGCCAATCGACCGTTGTGTTCTCTACTACATTCTTCGCTTGGTTTCGACGACAGATCATCGCCATCGATGAGTATGCATATGCAGGGGTTGACTTCCGAGGAGATCCAAATTTAGTATTACCAGAAGGCGCTTAGTGGGGTGCAATGGGTAAGAATGTTTTGACCATGTTTTTTTATTTTTCTAAGGTTTATAAATTTTTTTTATGTTTTGATTTATTTCCAAGACTAAACTAAATGTTTGATGTAATGTAGATATCATTCATGTTCAACCAGTAGAGGAACTAGAGCGTGAAGCAGATGCGCCAGCAGAGAGGGCTGTCGGGAAAGAAGTCTTTCAAGACCTTGATATGGTTGAGACTCTGGCTTCAGCAACACATAGAGGGTTTAACCTTTGGAATTCCAGATTTCCAGGTCGAAGAGTTACCCATGTGATTGCAGTGACACATTATTGGGGTTCCTAACCATTGGATGCGATTTCTCCATAGGATTGCTAGATCTATAGCATGCTACAATGAGAACCACTAGTTTAATTTTGACATTTTGCATACATTTTGAGGTCAGACGAGCAATGTGTCTTGGGCACAAATTTTTTAAGAACCTATAACTATCTATCTATATGTTTTCAGATTTTTTCCTATGTTTATTGTGCAATCCTATTCAATGATGTGGATATTTTCTTTACATATGTTGTAAATGTCTGTATAAAACTTGATTAGCTAATGAATAAATCAATGCATTCAAATTTCTGGAAATATGTTGATATTGAATGAAATAAAAATGTCTTTCTAAAATTCAAACTTTTAGGAACAATCTAAGTGTTGGATTTCTAACATTATAAACACTAGTAAGTTGTAATACCACAAGTTGTGAGTATAACCTTATGATTATGCGGTTAATACCAAATGAAATGGCATCATAGATAATTTTGATCAACACGCTATACTCAGCGATATTTTTCGTCGATCTACCAATAAAACTCCATTGAAAACTCACTAAATCGCCGTTTGGAGTGAAAATGGCCCACGCTACAAAGGATATATTCTACGTACTATGATAGCACCATCAGCATATCCAACAAATGGTTCTGAATATTCAGACATCTGCGATGAAATTGTAAAGCGGATTACTAACATCAAGAAAACTCTAAAAACAAATTAAGATAGTGAATGCAAATCAATAGTACACTCATGATTAAGCATAGTAACGTTTCAAATAAAACCCATTTCTAGTTTGTGCCAATGGAATCCATTGTAATCAACTAACTCGTAGGCACCCTTAGCAATAACTCTTTTGAAAATATAGGGGCCATGCCAAAATGGCTCGAATTTCCCTATACCTATTACATTAGCTTCTTGATCGTAAAGAAGGACCAAGTCACCCTCTGAGTAGATGCGAGGCTGGACATTTTTGTCGTTTGCGCCTTTATATGTCTCTTATGCGCTTCGTTGGAAAATTGGGCTTCACAACGTGTTTCATCAAGATGGATGAGGTTAAGGAGACGCGCTTCTTCTTCTGAGTTGTCATGTAACAAGTCTATCGAGAGTTTTAACGATGATGTTTCGCATTGGATTGGTAAGATAGCTTCCATACCATACACCAATTGAAAAGGAGTAAATCCGGTTGCGTTTATCACCGAGGTTCTATATGCCCACAAGGCGGAGTACAGGATCAAATTTCAGTTCCTTTTATGGACTCCTATCATTCATTGAAGCATTTGTTTAAGAATTTTGTTAACAGCCTCAACTTGTCCATTTGATTATGGATAATGAGTAGAATTATCATGTGACAATCCTAACTTAGCAGTCAATTCAGACATCATTTGGTTGCAAAAATGCTTCCCATGATCTGTAAATATGGCCTGTGGGACCCCAAAATATGCAATAACATAGTTGAAGAAAAAAAATGCAGTTGTTTGTCCTGTGTTGTTGAATGTAGGCATCGCTTCGAGCCATTTGATAAAATAGTCGACTGCGACAATAATATAACCATGCCCCCCGGATGAAGGAGGGTTACAGGTCATGAAGTCAATACCCCATTTATTAAATGGTCTAGCAGAGACAACAGGATGCATTGGCACTGGTGGTTTGCAGATTTTAAGATAAAAAATCTGGCATGCATGGCAACTTCTAATCGCGAGGATGCAGTCTCAAAAAATAGTAGGCCAAAAGTAACTAGCACGGAGTATCTTCTACACGGTATCATATCCAGATAAATTTATGCCACAAGCCCCAGCATGAAAATAATTTAACACTTTTTCGGCCTCCTCATGAGTGAGGCACCTCCTTAAAATTGTATCGACACCACGACGATAAAGTGTATCATCGACGATCAGATAATCTTTGGCTTGGTATTGAACACGTCGTTGTTCAGAGCGAGTGGTATTAGGTAGAAAATTTTGGGTTTGGAGATAAATGATGAAATCCCCATACCAAGGATCAGATGATCTGATCAGAAACAAAGACTCGTCAGGAATTGATGGTTTCGACGTAGTTGTAGTGTTATCAGAGGGAAGGTCACAGAGAAGCTCTACCAAAACTAAAGACTTTTTTTACTTTGATTTGATGAATTCCAAATCAAATTCCTACAAAATGACGATCCATTTTGAATATTTTCCCCCAGCAATTGACGTGATAAGATATAAGTCATCGGGTTGCAATCTGAAACTATTGTTGTTTTTCGGAGCAGGATATAATTGCGAAATCTTTGGACAGCTTAAACAGCTACCAAGGAAATATTTTCCACGTACGAGTACTTAACTTCCGTATCATTGAGATTACGACTCAAATAATAGATTGGATGTTCAATTACATCTTCTACTTGGACCAAAACCATAGCGATGGTTGTTTCAGCCGTGATGATATATAGGAAATAATCATTTTGTTAATTAGGAGGATACATTAATGACGCTCGGATAGGAGTGTCCTTGATAGCATCAAAAGAAGCTTACACAACTTGGTCCTAATGGAAGGGAACCCCCTTTTTCAATAATTGAGTAAATCCTTTAGCCATTTCGGTGTAGTTTGGAATGAACCTTCTCAGGAAGTTAGCCTTTCCTTGAAGTTTCTGTATTTTAATTAAATTTGATGGTGTAGGCAAATCAAGAATGGCATGTACCTTCAGTGGATCTATTTGAATTCCTTCTTTTGAGACTAAGAATCTGAGCAATCGACCAGAACCAACAGAAAACACACATTTATGTGGATTGAGGCGTATTTTGTAGTGTCGACAGCGTAAGAAAATGGCCCTTAAATGCACGGGTGATCAGTCTGATTTCGTGAATGTGCTGGTAAATCATCTAGATATGGTTGAACAATGTGCTTGATGTCATTGAAATCATAATCTATTGCTCTCTAAAAAGTTGCCCCAACGTTCTTTAAACCAAACGAAAGTTTCCTATATACGAATGTGCCCCAGGGACAGATGATTGTTGTCTTATGTTGGTCATCTGGGTGGATATTGATTTGATTGTAGCTGGAAAATCCATCCATGAACGAGAATATTTCGCATCCAGCAAAATTGTCAATAATCTGGTTGATAAAGGGAGTAGGATAGTTGTCTTCTGGACAAGCCATATTGACATCCCGATAATCGATGCACACTCTAATGGTTCCTTGTTTTTTCATAACAGGAATGATATTGGAAACCCACTCAATTAGTGGAACATGGTAAATGAAACCAACATGAAAAAAAAATTCAACTTCTTCTGTGATGGCAGATGCTTTCTTCAGATGAATAGGACGAAGACGTTAACGCACCGGTTTGACATCAAGATACATATTAATAGTGTGTTCAACTATACTAGTATCTATGCCTGCCATTTCCTCGTAAGACCAAGCGAATACGTCACGAAATTCACGAAATAAAGAGTGATATGAACCAAGTTCTGATGGGGAACAAGATACACCGACATGAATATTTTCTACAATGCCTGATTTGGTCGAAATATCGATAGAAATGGTTTCTTCAATATTTGATAAATTTCGCTCGGAATCAATTGCATTAATCAGTAAAGAATTCGAAAATAAAGTTTTGATGGATGGGTGATATAATTCACTAAGATTGTTTTCTTCATAATCAGGAAGATGGAAATGATGATGATAATCTTCCCATGGTTCTCCTTCTGACATCATAGCTTCCAAAATATTTTCATCTGTCAAAAACTTTGAGGAAAATGGATCAGGTTGAGTACCAAAATATAAGGAATGATCAACCCAAACACTCAACAACGTTGATTTCAAATTTTCCATCCAAGCCAAATAGATTGATTGCTATGCCAAATCAATAGGGTTGGGTGGTAAAAATTCATCCAACATAGAAATATCAGAATCACCCGTACTCTCCCTTAAGCCAAATAGAGTGGAAGAGATCATGTAGCAAGTCCCTGTACTTGCAATTTCTTCTGACGTCCCGGGTGGCGGTAATGCAAAGGTTCCCATAAGAGTGGAATCCTTTAAGAGTCCTACACCAATGTTTTAAATTTCTAGTTGGGGTAAGTGAACAAATGGAACGCTTCCAGTTACCTGCGAAGCAGAGGCAAAAAAGGATAATTTATTAATGACTGTGATTTTACCTTTATGTGGAAAGACAATCATTCTAAAGTATGTAGAAACAATTGCAGTCATTGCATATACCCATGGTCTTCCAAGTAAAATATTATAGTCAAGGGATCCGTCAACAACCTCAACATAAATATTCATTGTTTTTCCCCCTAGTTGAACATGCAGGTTATTGATAATACCACAAGGTTTATATGTTCTTACATCAAAAGACTTTGACGTTGTTGATGATTGTGATAATCGCGGCGAGCCAAGTGAATTCCAACAATTTAGAGACATAATGCACGTAGATGCTCCCTCATCAATAATAGTGTGATGAACAAGGTGATTGAGAACATTTACTTGTATGGATAATGCCAATTTTGCTGGTAGCTATGGTACATAGCCCATATGATTAAAGACAACAATATTAGAATCGTTCATATCAATACCACCAATGGCCGACAATAAAGCTTGCTTCTGGGAGAGAAAATTATGTAATACCTTAAGAGTGGACATAGTTGAAGGGGATTGAGCCAAATATTCAACTATATTATAATTTTGTGCAACTCTTGCTCGAGGATTATATGTCGATTATGAATTACTCCCTTCGGTGGCTTAATTTTCAATTCAGGAATAATAGTAGGTGGTATTGATTCAGTAGATGGATTCGTTGTCGAGGTAGTAGGTTGATCAGTGGCTAGACTACCATAGTATTTATTACGCATTGAAACCAAAATATCTTGTGAAGGTTTTGTGGTGGATAACATTAACACTTGGGAACTAGGAGCTGGATTTGTAGCAACCAAATTAGTGTCTGGATTTGGAAATGGGTATGTCAACACAGCTGATGGTTAGTATGAATTCTTTGTCGAAGCGTACGAAAAAGAACCACTTTAGCTACGCATAACTAATAGCCCTAACAACAATAATGGCTGCAAAACATCTTCAGATCTGCAATTAGTAGTTAAAGTGCTGCAACAAACAGATCTATAAATGGAAATACATTAAGCAGTAAAGTAAAGAGTTTGCTCCATGCATCCAACAGACAAGACAAGAACACGATTTTTGAATGAATTTTTATATTACAGGGCACCTGGGAGTTAACAAGAAGGTGTATCCAGATCTCCTCAATGGGATGGGTTCTTTGTAGTCCTCAGCACTTCAGATCTAAGCTTTCTCTCTCTTGTAGATGTAGAAAACCCAATGCAAAAATGAAGCTCAATGGGAGCAAATGATGAAAAAATGAGACCAAGTGTATAGATCCAGAGTGATCTAGTAGGCAACAAAAGGTGAGGAATGATGGGGAAGAACCCTCCTATTTATAACAAAATATTGGGTCATTCTAGATCTTGGTGCATGATTAAAATAATGCTAACCAAATCTAGATCCATCTTTATGGAATATTTTATTATTATTTGTTGGAGGGAAAGGGTGTTTGACTTGGGTCAAATCCCTAGATTAGCGAAAAATAAATAAATAAATGATTTATTTATCTTTTTAAGGAAGTGGTTGGAAGATAATCAAATAAATAATGATTTACTTATTAATAGTGGGTGATTTGGTCATATTTAACAAGGAATATTATCTAAATAAGATTTAAATAACTATTCCTAGAAAATAATAAGATAACTAAGGGTTTATCTCATTAATTTCTTTGTTTTTGGGTTAAACATGACTGGGAATAATAATTAAATTATGGTTTAATTAATTATTCTATGAGGAAAATCAAACAAATATAGGTTTGTTTAATATTTCCTTTTGGGGTTTCCTGTTTGGACCATAAACAACCTAATAAATGTGGTTTATTAAGTTATTTAACATAGTGAAGGCAATTTTACTTAGGGTAAAATTGGTCTTACATGGTTTACTTGGGTCCATCTAATGATGATAGGTTAGATGACCAAAAAATGGTGTAACAGATTGCCCCCCAGCGTGCGAGTGTCAGGAGCAAATCGTATGACCGAAGTACGTTGTAAGAACTCAATCACTAGACAACAAAAGGGAAGTCAGAGAGAGAAAGGTGAGGTAGATAGTGTGCTGAAGGACTAGACCCTGAGGAGACGAGACTCGCAGGTGCAACAAGTCTCTTTTATGAGAGGGTACCTGTGCTGAAGGCGGCGGGGGAGGCATACCTATGCCCGCCGAGACAAAGTACAAAAGAATAGTGTGTCCAGTAAACAAGGGACCGAACCATAGAGTATAGCTGGCATAATCAAGAGCCAGATAAGAATGCAATGAAGAGTCTCACATACATGCTGTGCCTGGGATAACAGCCAGGACTAGTACAATAATATCTGAGTACATGAGATAAATACAACCCAAATGCCCCCTGTAAATGGGGAAGGGCTCACAAAAGCTGACTGATACATGCAAATCAAAGAGGTGCTGCAAGTGGCTAAGGCCAACATCATCAAAATCTGGAGCGGCATCAAAGGCTGCAAAGAAGAGGTCATCCGGGCATGTGGGGGGCTACCTGCAGGGCCACCCCCTCATGAGGGTTGAGACATCTCACACATACCCGGGAATCATCAAGAGCTGCTGCTGGATCACTGGACCGTCAAGTATACGAATCTCGATCATGCTGAAAGGAGCCGGAGAAACAATCAAGTCAAAGGGAAATGAGAGATCCCCCTGCCTGATCCGAGGCACCGAACAAGAGTGGAAGCTGGAACCAAGGTACACCGCCCTCTAGACCTGGCTTCTGGAATGAATGTGCTGATGTCGACAGAAGGAGGTCCGCCATAGGTGAGGCAATGAGAGATCCTTAACTAAGGCACGAGAGAAAAACAATAGAGCGACGGACAGACTGACACTAATGACGATAGTGGAAATGGGAAGGACTGAGTAGCGACTGGACAACTTCCCTTGTTAGAGCATAAAGAGCATGGATGACATGGCAGCGACTGACACAAGATCATAAGGGATAGGGGACAGTGATACTGAAGGTCATAATGTGCGACACAAGAGAGAGACCAAGCAATGAAGGATGGAGGGCTATAGTGGGGTGCAAAGGGACGTGGTATAGACTCCATGGATGCAATGATGACTCAACTTGGATGCTCTAAACAAGGGCGACTCGATGGTGCTGCCACAGAGTAAATGTCCTAATGGGGACCCCGGAAGCATGAGTACAAGGTGGGAACTCATGACGAAAATCGACACGAACATGGACAAGTAAGGGAGCAATATGGTGCCCCAAGTACAAGTGTCGTAAGTGAGTAAATTCGATTTTAGGGAGCGGTGAAGTGACCCTTCTTGGACAAAATGTGTCCGGGTGAAGTATCAAATCACCAAAAACTAACAGAAACCCATGTGAGAGCTCGGTGAGAGCTTTCCAGCGGTGCTGACGGTTCGTCGAACAGGGCTACGGTGTGGTCGCAGCAGTCGAAAGAAGAAATAGTGGTTCTCTTTTAATAAGGCAGTTTTCCCTCCAAAATCATTCATTTGCTATTGTTGCTGTGGTGAATGTGGAGAGGAGAGAGGGCCCTAAATCTTGCGGCGAAAGTAGCGGACAAACCGACCGTTGGAATCGAGATCCGTCAGTTGGAGGTAGGAGGCCTAACCTTTCTCTTGCATTTTGATGGATTATTTTTTCAGTTTAGGGCCCAAAATCCCAGAAACAACCCCTCCTTCATCTCTACGGCCGGGTCGCACTTTTTGGGGCAAAAAGTGTGACCTAGGACGCAGGTTTAAAGGCAAAAAGTGCGACCTGGTCCAGAAAATGGCAGAAAACTGCGACCTGGGAGATGAGGGGGTTTTGGTGCTGTTTTATGGCTGGAAGTTGGGTTTTGGTGTTTGGTTATGGTTTTCCCGATCTGAACGCTAACAAAAAGGATGTGTTTGTGCAGGTATGGCAGAGTTACGGGTCAACTGGAGAGAGAGAGATCTGGGGACACTTCGGACATAGATCCAGGCGGATCAGGGCGTCCGTCGTGTATTGGCCAGATTTGGGGTTCTCAAGTTTGTGGAGAACCCATTGATGAGAGCAGGGGAACCGTTACTGGCCCGGATTATCAGTTATTGGGATCCAGATCAGGAGATCTTTGTGGTGCAAGGGGCATAGGATCGAACTGACGGTCCAGGACGTGTACTTCCTGACTGGTCTCCCACCACTGGGGATGGTGGGAAACACACAGCCAGTGTTGCCGCGGGGGCGGCATATCATGGAGTTCGTGGAACGCCATTGTCGACCGGGTCTCCAAGTCAAGGGGACTCGAATACCGATCGGGGATCTAGAGAGGCTAGAAACCCGTGCAGTGGCCGCAGTTGTGCTGCGAATCCTGGGCATCCAGGCATTCCATCACATCACTGGGGGGCAGATGATGATAGTGGAAAGTGTGTTGAGTGGGACCTACTATGGGTGGGCCCAGATGTTGTTGGTGTCGCTAAAGCGACAATTGTCACTATGCAGGCGGTAGGTGAACCATGACTGCTCATATGGGACTTTTGTTGTGTGCCTTCTTCTTTGAGAAGATCCCGACCTTGAGGCCTCGTGTACAGCTTCCAGATGGGGGCCCGAGAGAGCCCAGGATGCGCCGTTGGGGACGGCTACTGTGCAGAGGAGGAGGAGGGGCGGTCGGGCGGGTGTTTCGACCAGAGTTTTTTGCCCATTGGGATCAGATGCCGCTGTACATAGACGACTACCCCTATAGTGGGATGAGCTACTGTGGGGATCCGGATCTGCCACTTCCGCCTGGTCGAGTCTGGGGGGCCGATGGTAAGTGACAAATTGCTATTCTTGTGTGGGCATGTTAAAGTTTTTGAATAGTAATTGATGATACTGATTCATGTACTTTTGGTATGCAGATATAGCACCGGTAAAACCGGTCGGATATATGGGACGACCGGCAGCGTCTGGGGCTACAGGTCCAAGTGGGTCGAGAGCGGTGCAGGATGAGGATGCAGCCGCCCTGCTGGAGGACATCCGCCGTAGATGTGAAAGGTTGTTGACCGGAGTATCAGAGCGCGGGTGGCAGGACTTAGACGACCAATACATAGAGCCATGTGTTGGTCTCCCCTCGGAGTGGCGAGGTATCATGCGGCACATGGCGATGGCCGGTCAGGCTATGCGTGATCTACATGCTGCAGGGGCAGAGCCATTGGCCCGGGAGCCTCCAGATAGTGATTAGGGGTAGGGGCATGTGGTGCCCCCTATGATGTATGTAGGGGCAAGTGGTGCCCCTAGTTTTTGGATTTTTGTTTGTAACATGCTATGGGCATGTCGTATGTATCAGAGTAGATGGACTCTAAACATATGTTTTGCGACACATATTATGGATATGTATCGTCTTTTGATGGTTGATTTAATGTTATTGTCTTGGATGAAATGTGTGTGATAAATGCCAATCTAGAACATGGTTTGCAATACTATCTACGTAGTGATTCTGTTCTCGAGGTACATGGTTGAAAGTTATGGTTTCAAACACACGTATTAAGATTTTCACTCGTAAATAGCGTCTAAACAGCACAGGGTTATGCACACGATAAACACCATTTAGTTGCATTACAAGAAGCAAGGAATCCAAACGAACATGCAGATGGAGGATGCGATGGAAGAGGGCATCGGCTAATAGGCCTCGCACTGCATCATATTCGGCCTGATTGTTGGTGGCAGAACCAATGCATACCCCGTTAGAAAGAACAAGGGCATGCAAGGGGGTGAAGATGGCCCAACCTGCCGAGGCGAGATTCCGGGAGTAGCGACTTGCACCATCGGCGTAACCGATAAAGGGTGTGGACGGGGGGTCCTGCATAATGGTGTGACAAGACAAGAAATGAGGGGATGAAAGGAAATGACGGCAGCGTGAGTGTACAGAAGTCATCGGGCGGCAACCGCGGGAGGGAGTGGAAGTGGCAGGATGATCAAGACTCAAACAAGGTGGTGTATGAGGGCTATCGGAAACATGGTGAGGACTCGGGCTGTGGAGGTCAACAGAGACACCAGTGGAGTGAGCTCGGGTATGAGGAGGAACAGGGTGATCAAGGGACACAACAGGGGAGGATGCAGATGGGCTAGGCTCCGAGTGGTGTGCAGAGGAAGATAGATAAAGGATGGTGACAGTAGACTCCGTCATTTGAACATCAGGGGGGGGAATGTCGATAGGAGCGGGGGGATCCTCAGGCTGGCCTGAAGCATACTGCGCGAGAATGGGAGAGGCGGATTGATTTTGTTCAACCTCATACTCGCGGATCACCTCTAAAGAGGCGCGGTAATGCGTTAGGTGAGGACAATGGTGGGAGTAGTGGCCATGGACGCCGCACAAGGCACAGGGTTTGTTGGTGCGGAGAGTCTTGGGGTTCTTGGTAACGGACGAAGAAGGAGTAGGGGCTTCAGGGACCGTAGACTCGGGGAACGCGACGTTAACCATGGGCCGGATACGGGGTAAATCGGGACAAGCATGGGTGGCATGACCGGTGACATCACATAAGGCACAAGGCTTCGCGGGTGGAGAAGGAGCCGGGTCGGTTGTGGTGGTCTTGTCTTTGGGTGCCCCCTTGCAGGCTTTGCCTTTCTTCCAGGGAGCCGTCACAACAGGAGAAGGGTCCTGTGGAGGTGCTGGGGGCACAGTGGCTACGGAGGAAGCGAGGGGGACCGGTTGAACCGGTGTCAAAGCCATGTAAGGTTTGGGGTGACCAGGAGGGGTGGCGGCTGGGGGATCAAGGTACCAGACCGAAATTCCCAAGGTCAAGTTAGGGAGGGAGAGGGTGGCCATGACGGGGACAGAATATACTCCGGGAGGGGGAGCTAGGAAAGGGATCTGCCCAGCAGGGAAATGACCAGGAGGGACGGCTTCAAGATGGTTGAGGCCAGGGGGAACAGATCCGGGAGGATAAAGAGGTTCAGGGATACCAGCTGTAGGGGGAGGGCCAGAAGGAGGAGGTCCGGCTGGCTGAGATGAATGGCTAGGAGCGGGTTGCGGAGGGCGAGGAGGGGGTTGCTGACTAGCCGAGGCAGGCCGCTTATGGGCAGCCTGAGACGATTGCATCATGCAAACATTCGACAAGCTGGGATCAGTGACAGGAGGAGGGGGAAGATGAGGAAAAGTACCAAGCAGGGTGGAATCTTTGTAGACGCCGGGGGAGACACTGGTCAAAGAATCGACGGTTTGCTTGTTGGTTACAGAAGAGATGGTCGTCTCGGAGGAGGTCTGAGACGGCGGCTCATGATAAGATAGCTGGTCAATGGTGACTATCTTCCCATTGTGTGGGAAAGACATCTTGCGGAAAACCGCGGATGGGACAACAGACATGGCATAGGTGTAGCTTCGCCCCAATAGAATGTTGTAGTCTAGAGGGGCGTCAATGACTTCGACATCAACGCAAACGGTCTTACCGGCGAGGGTGATGGGACAGTTACGAAACAGGCCAATGGGATGGGAGGCATGACCGTCCCACGCTCGAAGGGTGATCGTGGAAGGGGCCAGCTCAGGGGATCCGAGTTGCTTCCAAACCGAAGCGGACATCACGCAGGTGGATGCCCCCTCATCAATTATACACCGGGATACATTGGCGTTCCGGATTTTGACTGGGATTTGGAAGGCGACGGAAGGAGGAAGAGGGGGATGGTCCGATTGAGTGGCGTCAAAAACAATCATTTGGTCATCAGTAGGATCTACAGCGCCCACGGCAGATAGTAGAGCCTTCTTTTGGGAAGGGCACGACTGGAGGAGTTCCAGTGTGGAAATGGCAGCAGGGGATTGCGCCAAATCATCTACTATACTATACGAATGAGCAGCGCGACCAGGAGCAGCATTTCGACGTAATGGTCCCTTGGGAATCTTGGTATGGACCTCAACTTTGGGTTGAGGGATATGTAGGGGGCCAGGGGATGTCGAAAGAGGCTCTGTAGAACCTGAACAGGGAGACTCGGGTGCAGACTGAGCAAGAGGCTTGGGGTACTGACGAGACCGAGTTTGAAGGTGAAGATCGACAGGCGGGGTAGGATCGGAGTGCATCATAAGGATCTGGTAATCGGAGGAACCAGAAATGGAGGGGGGAGTGGCGACCGAGTTATCAGGCGGTTGGGTAGCCATGAATCCTTGCTGAGGGAAGGGATCGGTAAACACAGCTGGTTGAGTAGTGGCCACATTAGGAGGAGCATGAGGTGAGGTGTGTTGTCCGCGCAATGTGGCTTGAGACTCCCACATCTGCCGCATCTGGGGTAAAAGGGGACAATCGTGGGTGTAATGACCATAAACACCGCAACACGAATAGGGCTTGTTTGTGCGAAGCGACCTGTCCAGCTTGGGCTGAATGCCCTGTTGCTGGTTGCCAGTGTTAGGGTCCACACCAGAATTGGGTCCTCGGGTACCAGGGGCAGATTGGTTTTGGTTGCCTCTCCGCCTTCTTTGAGAAGAAGGGGGATTAGTCGCGCCCTGCTGTGCAAATACTTGCCCTGGAGGGGGTTGTAGGTGCTGGTGCTGGGGTTGAGGAGGCAAGGGAGGAGGAAGCGCATATGCTGGAGGAGCTGGCGCACCAGGCTGCGGATAAGGGTAATGAGTGGGTTGGGCAACATTGGGGTAAGCAGGAGGTTGGGAAAAAGGAGGAGGCATGCCGTATCCTGGATACATGCTACCGGGAGGGGGAAGAGTGCTGGAGGAGCTGGCCCCTCCCTGAGGGGGACCATAGCCCATAGGAGGTTGAGCATATGGATGGGAAAGGGCTCCAACGATACCGTCGGTGGAATGAGATGCCCCCGGGGCGTTAGCACCACCGGGCCTGGGGAGGTCAGGAAGAACGGTATAAACATAACCAGATTGAGCGTAGATCAGGTCATATTTCAAGGCTATTTGGAGGGCGGCTTCTTCAGTTTGAGGAAAGTGAGAGGCGACATCTTTGCCGATGGGGGAAGGAAGGGTGCGAAGGAACCAGTCCATGTAAACCCGATCTTCAAAGGGAGGGGCTCAACATAAGCTCCGTCTTCGTCGCCATTCCTGAACGTGGGCAGAAAGGCGTGTTGAAGAGGATTGCTTAAAGGAAGTCAAGAGCTCCGTGCCAGTGTCATATCGGAGAGGGAGCTGGAAGTATGACAAAAAGGCTTGGGCAAGAGTCTCGAATGTGGTATGGGAAGAGGTGGCTTGTTCGACATACCATTTAGAAGCTTCGCCGGTAAGCGTGCGTTGGAACAAACGAAGACGGATGGAGTCATCGGTAATGGAATTGGAGGAACACCACATATGGAAAGATCGGACATGATTGGTTGGATCTTCTCCATTAAGGCCCTCAAACTTAGGGATGTCTGAGGGGAGCTTGGTTGGCATAGCGGGCCAGTTAGCATTGTGGTGAATGGGGTCATTAATCAACTGATGGAAATCGGGGAGGCTGAGGCCTGCAATGTACGGCAGCACAGGGGTGGTCGGGGTAGTGTTTGTGGCGGTTCCGCTAGAAGTAGGGCCGGCATTGGGGCCGGGAGAACCGCTAGCGTTAGGCCCTGGACCAGACATAGTGAAGGTAACAGGGGGAGAACCGGAAGGAGAAGGGGGACCCGATGAATCAGGAGAGGAGTCGGAGTGCGGACTCGAAGGTGGACTGGCTCGACGACGGTGGTGCGGAGCAGGTCGATCAACCGGAAACTGAGGGTGAAGGCCAAGAAGTCTCTGGGAAAGGCGCCTTGGGGGCGCAATGATGACAGGAAGAAGGAAACCGACAGGGGCAGAAAGGGACAGAATCAATTACGGTCAAGGGCAGAAAAAAGGTGCAGTGACAATTGATTTTAGAGTCTTTGCCAGGTGGTGTTAACCAGGCGCTTCTTCACTTAGGGTCAGTGTGTGGCATGCGTTAATTTTAATTTTTAAACCCTTTTCGTTTTGAGAGTAAGAAAAAGTGTGCTGTGTAACTGAAAAGAAATCTGCGTAGAACAATATAGATTGCTGAAAAGACAGAACATTTAACAGCTAACTATGCATCATTCTAACCCAAAGAGGTGGGTCTCTCAAAACTACTCTAAAAGAGGGCAAAAATCTAGTGAAAACACACATAAAAGAGCTCAACATATCTAGGGTCGAAAGGGACGGGGATCTGGAGGATAAAGCTGCAGGAAAGAGGTGCAGATCACAGCCAAGAGACAGAGGCAAGGTGGCTGGAAAAAGGAAGGAAATCAGCAAAAAACCGGAGGGGCAAGGCGGAGGCCTTCAAAGGAGGTCCAAAAAAAACGACAAGAGGTGATTTGAAAGGAAAAGAGGCTGATTTCAATGGATCTGAAAGGGAGGTAACAGATCTGGAAAAGAGGGGGCTGAAGCTCTGAAACCGACGGCTGAAACAGCTAAAACTCTTCCACAAAAAGTGGAGGGTACTAAAGCCCTAAGGGGTTGGGTTCCCACTTAGATGAGTAAAAATAGATCAGATCTTGGTCAAGGCGGGCTGAGACAGAGGCTGGAAGACCCTGGCAGAAGCTGCAGCAGAACCCAGAAAAATTGCAGAAAAAATGCTGAAAAAATGGCAGGTCGCAGTTTCTGACCTGATTTCAGTGCAGGTCGCAGGAAACAGGCTAAAAAGTGCGACCTGGAGGTCCAGGTCGCAGGTTTAGGGCCAAAAAGTGTGACCCCCAGTTCCGGTTGTCTCGGCGGCAGATTTTCAGAAAAGTTGCCGTCTCAGTTGCGGCTGGTGTCGCTTACCTGCGCAATAGGGCCAGAAACACACGGAAGTTAGAAATTTGGAATTTTTAGGGTTTTATGTGAGAAAAATGACATAAAAAGAGGAAAACTAAGCAGCTGAAAAGAAGCCCTAGGGCCTGAAGTAGCTGGATATGCGGGAATATGAAAAACGACAGCGGTCGTAATTTAAAACCCGTGTGGAGTCGCCATTTGTTAGTATGAATTCTTCGTCGAAGTGTACGAAAAAGAACCACTTTAGCTACGCATAACTAATAGCCCTAACAACAATAAGGGCTGCAAAACATCTTCAGATCTGCAATTAGTAGTTAAAGTGCTGCAACAAACAGATCTATAAATGGAAAGACATTAAGCAGTAAAGTAAAGAGTTTGCTCCATGCATCCAACAGACCAGACAAGAACACGATTTTTGAATGAATTTTTATATTACAGGGCACCTGGGAGGAAACAAGAAGGTGTATCCAGATCTCCTCAATGGGATGGGTTCTTTGTAGTCCTCAGCACTTGAGATCTAAGCTTTCTCTCTCTTGTAGATGTAGAAAACCCAATGTAGAAGATAGAGCTCAATGGGAGCAAAAATGGTAGGAATGAGACCAAGTGTATAGATCCAGAGTGATCTAATAGGCAACAAAAGGTGAAGAATGATGGGAAGAACCCTCCTATTTATAACAAAATATTGGGTCATTCTAGATCTTGGTGCATGATTAAAATAATGTTAACCAAATCTAGATCCACCTTTATGGAATATTTTATTATATTTGTTGGAGGGAAGGGGTGTTTGACTTGGGTCAAATCCCTTGATTAGTGAAAAATAAATAAATAAATGATTTATTTATCTTTTTAAGGAAGTAGTTGGAATATAATCAAATAAATAATGATTTATTTGATTAATAGTGGGTGATTTGGTCATATTTAACAAGGAATATTATCTAAATAAGATTTAAATAATTATTCCTAGAAAATAATAAGATAACTATGGGTTTATCTCATTAATTTCTTTGTTTTTTGGGTTAAACATGACTGGGAATAATAATTAAATTATGGTTTAATTAATTATTCCATGAGGAAAATCAAACAAATATAGGTATGTTTAATATTTCCTTTTGGGGTTTCCTATTTGGACCATAAACAACCTAATAAATGTAGTTTATTAAGTTATTTAACATAGTGAATGCAATTTTACTTAGGGTAAAATTGGTCTTACATGGTGTACTTGGGTCCATCTAATGATAATAGGTTAGATGACCAAAAAATGGTGTCTTGGTGATGCATGGGAAGTCTTGATGATTTTTGAGAGCCCGGCACGGTGAGGGACAATCCTAACTAAGTGTGCCTCATTACAGATTATGCATGGATAACGAGGTTTCTGTGTTCTAGACGATTGATCAGATGATCTTTCCTACGGGTTAGAATTTTTATTTTTCTTTGATTTCCCCTTTTTCTTACTTCCTGGTTTCTTGTCACTTTTTCCTTTGTCAAATGACACAACATTAATTTTGGAAGTAGGAGCAGGATCAGATGCAGTAGCGTGGTGTGTGTTTGCAAAGCCTATCAAGCTGTCTCTGGCATGAGAGTCCTTTATTTGAGGAGGAACATTGAAATTAGATTGCGGTGCATTAGGAATTTTTTCATAGAGTGTGCCAGACTGAGTGTAAATCAAGTATAAATATTGGGAACGAGCGATAAATTTCTCTTTTGTGATGACGCCACTGTTAGCCACATCCTCAGTTATAGATGGTAACAGGGACTTAATGAACCATTCAGCAAGGAGCTGATCCAGAACAAATGTCTTTACCATTCGTCAACGACAACTCCACTCATGAATATGATCAGAAATGTGAGTATAATTATTCTATTTGAAGTTGGTCAAGAGTTCCGTTCTAGTTTCGTATCTGATCGGTAACTGGAAATGGGTCAAAATGATAGTATCTAGGGCAGTGAAATTGTTAAAAGAAGCTCTAGGTAACTCAATGTACCATTTAGTAGCCAGACCTGTAAGCGTACGCTGAAAAAGACGTAGTCGAGAAAAATCATCATTCAGGGAATTTGATGAACACCATAAATGATAAGTCATGACATGAGTCGACGGATCTTCTACAGGGTTTCCATTGAATTTAGGAATATCAGAGGGTAATTTATGAGGTATCACTGGCCACCAAGGAGCATAATTTATAGGATCATTGGTTAACCAGTTTAAATCTGGTAATTCTAAGGTTGCAACAAAAGGCAACTATCGATTAAGGTCAGGTTGAGCATAGGAAGGGTAAGATGGAATTTCTTGAGCAATAGGTATGTGAGCACCAGCATATGGAATCTATTGTTGTTAACCTAGATAGGGATTGTTTTGCATAGAAAACGCTTGAGGATTCTGTTGACCAAAACGTGGATATGTTACTTTTTGAAATGAAGATTGGGGCATTTGCACCTGTGGCTGCCAAGGGGTCTGTCCACCAATGTTATAACCCAAATTAGTATAACTTGGATTCGGTTGATATGTATAACTAGGTTACATTTGTGACATCCCATAAAATGGTACACCAGCTTGTGAATAAATGATGCCTGATATAGGTGGTTGTAAATTAACCAAATTATTTGGATTCTGTGGACCCAAGATTTGATGATATTGAGTCGAAGAACCCTCTTGATAAGGTTGATGTACAATATTTTGGTTCTGTAATAGGGGTAGATATGTATTAACAAGTGGTAATGAAGTGGGTGTAACAGGTTGAACCAGTTGATACAAATGTACAACCATTTGTGGTTGGATAGGCAGAGTGGGCTGGCATTGACAAACATTCATGTCAACATTAGTTTGACCAAAAAGTGATGGAGTACTATCATATTGGGTGACCAAATGTTGCCCCCCATCATAAGGAGAAGAATAATATGGAAAATATTGTTCCCCGAATGTTGGGAGTCTAGTTGATATGGTATTTAAAGGAATTGACCCAAAAGGACCAACTTGATATTGCCTGATGATGTATGTAATGAATCAAGTCGTTCAGTACTACAATAGGACTACCAGTTAAAATACCGGATGATGACATTGGTAAATACCATGATCGTGAAGATGCACCAGAGAAAGTGCCAGATAATTATTTGTAACCTGTTGGGACCGAAGGGCCACTGTGAAAATATGACTCTGGTGAGGTTGTGAACATCGACAGAGTAGCGAGGGTAGGAGCTGACGTAATTGGAACAGCAGACCCAACCGAAGATGTTGGTTCAGACATGGTTGATTGACCAAATGTATACCCTCTAAAATCGACGGGAGATTGAATGGGAACAGGATCAACAAAAGCAGATGGAAACGATTGAGGAAAATATTGGTATAGGTAAAGGTCCTCCCCAAAATGGGTTGGAGTTAAAGGTGTATCGTCTTGTGGGATTTCTTCAATCACAATTAAACTAGGTGGAAGAACTTCACCGTCAGGCCCAAAATATATTTCAGATGGTTGACTATGTGATATAGGAGTTTCAATGGCTACAGAAGTTCGTGGGATGACCAAGGTGGGAACAAATTCTGGTTGTTCAACTTCAGGATTCAAATGTTTTGGCAAAGAAGAGACAAGATCTGGATTAATTTGTGATTGAAAAATGACCGGTCTTGGAGGTATGGTCTCACTGATTGAATGGATTGTGACCACGGGTAGATGTGAAGACTCCATTTCGACAACAGTAGAAGAACCGAGATGTGTAGAAAAAATTGAGCTAACTCTGGATTATTGGAAAATGATGTTTCACCAGAGGTACGAATTGTACTTGATTTGGCATATCGTGAACGCCTTCGCCTACCAGAAGTAACTTATGGCGGTAAAGGTGGTTTTAAAGCTAATCTACGTGAACGACGGGGGATAGGATTTTGTTCTTCCACGATTACTGATTTATTTTAACTAAAAAATAAATAAACAAAAAAAGGGTAATGCTAGGCAAAAGAGTTTACCAAGAAACTGTGAACTGCAGAATACCTCCTGGCGAACCAAGAAGTACGGGCAAGAAATCTCCCCGAATGTTGTGTTCAGTGTATCACAATTTCAAGGCGGCCAACTCAGTTCACTATGGATGCGTAGCACCTAAACGTTGTCCTCCCAAATATACCCCAAGGTACGTGGAGGCCCAATTCTGTATTAGCGTTGTCTGATGCAAAACCACATAGTGAGAGCACCCCTTTATACTTATCATACTGTAACATCGCCCGATATACCCTAAAGTACATGGACGAGCTATGATATACTTACATACGTGGAGTGAGGTATCACACTCGGAATGTATTGTAGACAAGTTAACGACAGCTGCTATGTTTTATGACACTGGAACACGTCTCTAGCCTAGACCTTATAAATGTTATAGTTATGGTTCCAATGCTTTGTTAGGTAAATTGAGATTAATTTTATGTTAATCTTGCTTACAATTTTCCTTTCAAAGGTTCACCGTGATGATGTGTATGAAATTCCTAAAATGAAAGCTAGGAATGATAAACAATCTTTCACTTTTAGCTTTTTCAATGAAAGTCCTAGCTACTAAGAGAAAAGAGCAATAATTTGTGAGCAAACAAATCAATAAGCACAAACTAAATGCAGATTTCCTAATGCTCCTTTTGCAAAACACACATTATTCTACATGCAAATGCAAGTTTTTTTTTTCAATTTCCTTAATGTTATAAATGCATAAAATAAACTAAGTGCACTAAATCAATAATTCAAATGCTTTATACTTTCGAGAAACCAAGAATACAAACAACAATTTCTCTTTTGAAGGAAAAATTAGGATTTCAACAACAATTTCTCCTATCAAGGAAATGAAGATTTTACGACAATTTCCTATTTAGAAAGCAAATGATTCTTAATGCGACCATAAAAATTACTTTGAAATCAATTTACTGATAAATAAAAACTTTTTTAAACAAACATTGAACAAATTTTCAGCCAAAGGAGGAAGAAGTATATAGATTCATTGGTCAATTGAGGATCAAACTTTTGAAAACACAACAGCAAACAAAATTGAAGCAAATTGCAAAGGCAAATTCAAGGGAATCTCGATGTTTTCAGGAGTCAACGCAATCTCCAAAGGGAGACAATGCTCTACAACATAGGCTAGGAAGGGAGACAGTGCTCTGCAAAGCACTGTGTCCAGTCTAAGGGTGCGTTGGGCGCAGTATAGAAAGAAAAATACTACTATTTAACTCATTGTATTTGCTAATACTATTGTTTAAGAAAAATAATACTTTTTTGAAAAAGTTTAATCTTGATGAGTAACAACTACTGGGTGGATAAACAAATAAAATCAGAGGCCTAAACACCTAGAACTAAGAGAAATTATTCCCCAGTGGAGTCGCTAATTTGTTGGGCCAGAATTGTGAATTACGGATAAATCACGCTTCCCTAGACAAGTGCTAGTCTAGAACAACAGGTGAAAGACTATACGACTATTTTTCCTAATTTCGAATAGATACACATAGAGGATTGGAGGCTTACTTGATCAGTCGCTTCCAAATGGCTCCTTCTGTCGCTTCTGTTGCAGCTTCAAATTCAAGTGGTTTTGTGCTGAATGCTTCCTGCAAGAAAGAACACTGAAACAACATAAGATGCAATAATATAGATATCTATTTAAGCTACTTAGCTAAATCAGTAAAGCATAAACCATATACATCAACTAATATTTTACAATATGGAAAACTAAAGCCAATACAGATGCATATAGGTAAAAATGAGCAGTATTCTTTATTGATGATAGAAGGATAGGTTACAACCAAATGGCTCATTTGAAGGGACCCTTCTAGCAACATCCCCAAGCCTCATCACAGTATAAATCTCTCTAGCAGCAGCTACACAAATCTAGCTCTCAATTGAAAATTCTCTAGCATTTCTCTATGTTGGACCGTCAATACAACCACTTTTTAACACTTATTTCATCCATTTTTACTCTTCTTTATCATGTCATTTATTATAATTTATCATATAAATCCATTTTATAATGATTTATGTTCTTATGGATGAATATTATTTCTTCTCCTTTATTTTTAATAAATTGATGATTATTATGCATAATTTTATCAATGATGGTTTATTAATGTATTTTGTAATATCACTCACCATTTTAGCCTCCAAGATATTTTCCAGATTGTAGATTTGATCTCCAAATCATCATCAAATATTCCAACTCAGAAATTCGCTGGAATAAGAAGTGACAGTTTTTCGGTTGAGATTCTGGGAAAATAAAGAAGAATCTAGAAAATCCGGAACATGAGTTTTGTCCAGAACAGACGAAATTAACTTAAATTAAGAATGGTTTGCCCAAATTCGGCCTATATTGATAGAAACATAGGGTTTTTTTAGCACGATTTTCTCAGATTTGTTGTTGTGGTCGTCCTCCAAATCTCAGTTGCAAAGCCAAATTCACCTTGATCTTGTTGAAAGATGGATGGAAATATATTTTCTGGTTGATCAAGTTGTTGGGAACAATCCAATATTGCTATGAGAGATCATATTTACTATTTAATTTCTCCTCTTCTGATTATAAAAGGAGAGCATGTATTGTGTATTGAAAAATAATGGATGATTATTGAATTCCCTTTGTAACACTATAATTCCTTGACTCTTGTGAGCAAAGATAAACTGATGTAAAAGCTATTCATGCTTGATTAATACAAAGAGGCATTCTCATTCCATTTCTCAATCTATGCAGTATCCCAGCGACGTTTCACCGGCGGTTGAGGGCCCGGCCCTGATGGAGCGATCCGTTGTTTGTATTTCTATTCTTTTATTTATGTTGTGTGATAATTGCATTTAGATTTATTACGATTACAGAGTTATTTGATTGTTGTTGTATTGAATTCAGATTTGATGTATATTTTAATGAATTGCACTTCTATTTACTATCTTATTCATCTTGTTATCTTTTATAAAGCGTTGTTGTTCCATTGATTTATGATTCATTCCAATGAACTGTTTCATAGTCTTGGCTGTCGACAGGATTGGAGTATTGAGATTATTTTCCTGATGGCGTTAGAATTAGAATTGTTGTTCATATTTTTGTTCCATTTTTGTTTATTTTTTATTTCTGATTCATAGCTTCAGATTAGCAAATAGATGAGTTACAATTGGTATGCATAGGAATTACAAACTGTTGTTCCTTTCCAGATTTTGTTCCTTTCAGTTATTTTCATCAACACGAAAATTGAGTTTGCTTTCATTTAGATTGCTTTAAGATCACCAACTGTAGAGGACACTGGTTATTGCTTCCAAGTTCCCAGATTGGTTATCTTGCATCGATTTCTAAGGGAATTAGTTATTTCTACTGTATCCCTAATCGATGTTTTGCAGATTGGTTTAATTAAGGTTTCAGAGCATTTCCATTTATGTTATTGAAATTAGATTTCTTTTTCAAGCATTCGTTTATTTTTTTATTTGAAACATTGTACTACATCTCACACAACATTACTCTTAGACTGAATTGTTGCCTCAGACAGAGTACACTCTTGAAATAAAAAGTTTCTCCTGGATTGATAATTAATGTGAGATAAATAGGTGTTAAAAAGATACCTTTTATACCTCAACATTTTGATGTCGTTGCCGGGGAAAGTGTATGCTATTTAGAAGGAGTGATGCACATTTGACCTTTTTTCTGCTTGCGAAGAATTGGGTTTTAAAGACGAAAGGTAAGAACTTGCGCACCGAGCAAGGAACATACTTGCTCACTGCCCGCTTCATAGCAGAATTGGGTAAATTTTTTTCTTTAGGTAGGAATGAAGGCTTGTTATTTTAAATGACTAAAAAATCTAAACAAGACAAAATTCCTCCCAAACCTGAAAAACCTAAGGGACCGGTGACCCTTGGGAGAACGAATTTTATTGACAAAATTCTTAAGAAACTGAATCTCAGCCATCAGTATGACCTAGGAAAGTTATTTCTAGACAACCTACTAGTTCCCTTCGGGCCACAGAGTCACCATCTATAGCCTTTGCTGAGATACATAGCCAAACAGAAGAGACTGAGCAAAATTCCCAAGAAATTGAGAATTCTCGCCCATTTTTTTTACAAGAAGGAAAGTTGGCTTCTCATACCCTACTATTTATCAACATGCATTTTTCAAATTTGGGTATGTACATACTAAAGGCCTTATTTTGAAAATGGCTACACTGGGAATACTCTTATACATAAGAATATTCGATTTTCAAAGAAGAGTAGATTAGTGGAGAAAATAAAATAAATAAGGAAATAAACACATTTTTATTATTATTATTTTATTTTTGTAAAAATAGTTGTTTTGATGCAACACGATGTGGAAATCAATATCGGTGATAAATATTATAACTTATTTGTGTATGTAGATGAATTATATTTAAAATGAAAATTCTACAAACACTTATATTCATTTTTATCATCAATATGGAAAAATTGCTTGAATATCATTTTTTGGCTTGCGGGCTTGATGAAATTCCTGAAAACAAAGTTGGGACAGTCATGTTTTGGGGGACCAAAAGTGAATATTTTTAAAACCTATTTCTATCCTAAGTAGCCTTTGATGTCTACTTTATAACCCAATTTGAATCACAATTTGGATTTTAAACGAGAAATTTAGAACCAAAACATTGACAGGGTGTCTAGTAGGCAGCTCAACAACAGAGTTGGGACAGTCAGTTTTTGGAGGCCTAAATGACTATATTTTTAAAACATCTTTCTATGGTAGATTTCTCTATGAATATAGTTTAAAAATAAATTTGAATCACTCAATTTTTATATCATATGAGGAATTTATGACCAAAATACTGACTGCCTATCATAAATCAGCACTCTTGAAACTATGTTTTCTCGGCTGTTCCCTAGCATATTTGACCCATAAATTATTCTTGTATTCAAAAACTATTTCTATTGGAGATCAATAAATTAATATAATTTAATCTCCAATTTGAATCGGTTCAATCCGTTATTAAAAGGAAAATTTATGCTTGAAATATCAATTGTTGGTCTAAGCTGGAAAATCGAAAATGACTCTTTTATGTAGGTTGTTCTAAGAAAATTTGACATATCACGGCATTGAATTTTTAAAACATGTTTATATTGGAGATAAAACTTTGAATTAGCTCTCATTTTTCTTTGGAATCACTCAAACATGACGAAAAACAAAAAATTTATGATTGAAACACTACAGGTTAGCATGATTGGCCACTGCTCTCCTGCAGGTAATAAATTAATTTCACTTTGTCTATGGATTTGTTCTACATAGTAACTACTTGTTAGTTTTTTGCATAATTTTTGGATTAGGGGAGCCTGATCACCTCTCTTTCTCCATGATTTAATGTTTTATTGCAGGTAGACACTCATTTTTTGCAGGTCTTAGGAGAACAAATAAGGTCAATTTATGGATGAGAGATTCTTGAAAAATTTAGTAAAACAAGGGCATTTCATCCAGTTCATTACCTAACAGATTTATAACAAGAAGAAATGAAGAATCAGTTCTCATTTCAAGATTCATGTTACTGTTGCCAAAACATTTTTCAAAAAGATCATTTTTTCCCATTAATAGATTGATATTCTTTTAGGAAATAACATCATCGTTGTTGTAACTTAATAAAGTGTTGTTTATTTTCTGATTTCTTTTATGTTTTTGTGTTTTAGGTGTTGATCCCTTCAAATTGCAATTTCCGCTCCAGTGTTAATTGAACAATAAGTACCCCACAATGCAAGTTTCAATCGCAGAAGGAAATTCTTTGGTAGCACCAATTCTTAAAAAAATATATATATATATATCATTTTTTCTTGAAACCTGTACATAAAGTTTTTTTTCTTTTACTTTGCTTATTTTTTTGTATAGAATTTTATTTCTTGAACCATTCTTACTTTGCTTGTGAATTTTTGTTGTTCCTTATTTCGAAAGGAACAACAGTTTTTCTGTGAATGTTTTTGTTGTTCCTTTCCAAAGGAACAACGATATTATTATGGCGTTTTTGATGTTCCTTTCCAAGGAGCATCCTTTCAAAAGGAACAGCATTTTCGCAAATTGTTTTTAATGTTCCTTTCCAAAGGGATAACACTTTTTGAATGCATTTTTCTTGTTTGTGAACAATTTTTTGAGGATTTTTTTTGAATTTTTCATAACTTTTTGAAAGACACATACAATTTATGGAAGGATACACAATCATACAAATTAAAGCTTACTGTAATCAGAAAATCAAAAGAAATCGTCATTTTTAAGAAAGTTGTTTAGTAATGATAAGAAAAAGGAAAAAGGGACATAATCAATAACATGATCCTGTTGTCTTACTACCACTAAATTCATATGATCGATTATATTTATCATGTTGGTTCTTTCCCATATTTTATAAATTTCTTTGATTTTTACTTATGGAGTAGAAACAAGGGCATATTCTTTTCTATTGAGCTGTTCAGACTTCTTCCACCATCCCTAATCTTAAGGAGTGTTGAGCCATCCTTTATGAATAAATAGGAAAGTTCTATATGAAAAGAAAAATATTTACATATTTCATTAATAATTTTATAATTTGGCAGATAGAGGATAGGGGGTCTCATCGAAGGCGACCTGCGGTGAGTCCCAAACTGCATCTTTCTTATACACCTTTCTAGACCTTTTTCATTCTGGACCTTCTAAATATCCAAATATCATTGCATATTAATTGTAAAAGAGCATTTAAAATGGTTTTTAACTATGTTTTGTGTCTGCTATTTGAATTAGATTTTTGCTCATTTAGCTGTGGAATCTTGTCACTTTCCGCAGTTGCTGCAACTTTCCGCAGCCATTTTGTTAAAGTCTATATTTCAGGTGTCTTTAGGCAAATCGAGCCACATGGGCAAGTTAGAAATGACATGGACATGGATCGTGTCCTATTGGCTCAGTCGAATTCACCTAAGAAGGTTGTGGTCAAAGGTGGCCAAGTGGTAGTCAACTGAAGAGTCCCACGGTGACAGAACTCTGTTTCTCATCACGTGGAGATTTGCGTGGCCGTTTCTAGATCACAGGAGACACATAAACACCTGTAAACGGCTCCATGAGCCGAATCCAACAGCCACTCTCCATAGATTTAATCCTCACGGCGGCCATAATGCTAGATCTCTGGACGTGGTGGTTCACGTGTCTTCCATCAGAGCAGACTTTAGGGAATTAGTTATATCACCCTCTGTTATAAATAATGCGTTCTCATACGCATAATAGTTAGTTCTTGTAATGTAATTCTGCTGTAAAGAAAGCCATTGTGCCGTAACACTTTTTCCATTGTTATGACCGCATTTTAATATATGAGAAGACTCTGTTTATCAGCGTAATTCGTGGTTGATAGCTGTTGTCCGAGGTTTGTGCAAAGGGCACCTGCACACGCTGAGGTTTTGTGTATTACTATATAGTTTCATGCTTCATTTCTTTAAGTTCATTGTGCCATAGTCATTCATGTGTATATATATTACATCTTTCATGGTATTTACGTTCCATCTTTGTCCATAGTCTTTCATGCTTTACATTTTACTTCTGTCCATAATCTTTTATGTTTTATGTTGTTGTTAACTGATCAGTGTTTTTGTTCCAGATTACAATAGGCAGCCTGGGCATTTTCACATCATTTTATAATGACTAATGACATGGAATCAATCTTGTCCTTATATTTGATTTATTTTTTCTTGGTTTTTAATTCCCGGCTTCTTTGTTTTATTCATTTCGGTTTTGGACATTTGCTTTTACTAGTTAGATTAGATATTAAGGCCTGCTCATTTCATTATCGATTTCTCCAAGAAAGCCATAGCGAGACTAATGGTGAGGGATTGCGGTATGAATGTGTAGTTTGATGTTAGTTTATTTTTACGCAAGTTAGATATTAAATTGATCATTTCATTATCGAGTTACCTCAGAAAGCCATAGCGAGACTTATGGTGAGGAATTGAAATGTGAGTGTGTAGTTTGATATTAGTTCATTTCTTTACGCAAATTAGATATCAGTTTTCTCAAGTTGTTTATGATTACCTCAAGAAAGCCATAGAGACTAATGGTGAGGGTCGGAATACGGGTGATGTAATTTGATTTTAGCTTTACTTTTACTTGCAAATCTTTGGATTTCGTTGAGTACAGTTTCTTTTTGTATTTAGATAGCAGCAAGGGTAATGAGTTTCATGCTCAATAGTTCACTGTTTGTTTAACTAGTATAGTGGCACATTTTCATTTTCTTTTAGGAATTAATTTTTTCAATTGCATGTTTAAAGCCATTTTGAAATTTGAAGTTTGGGAAATCATTATAAAGGACATCATTGTCTTGAACATCTATATCCATACTTGGCTTTTAAAATTTTCATCTCATATTAGGAAACCAACCAAGATAAAAATAAAAAACCAAAAACGACAAAAAGTAAGAGATAGGTTATCTTGCACATATAGTGCGCCACACTTCGTCAGCTTACGAATCCCGGATTGAAAAATTAATGTAGCAATTTAGGACACACTAAATTGACCAAACATTTTGGCGCCGTTGCCGGGGAAGTGTAACTAGGTAGCCAATTTCTTAAAAAAAAAAACAATAAAAATAAGGGAAAAATTGATAACTTCTTGAAGTATGCTCTCCTCTTGCACCTAGTGTGATCTGGAGGATTAGAAAAGAGAGTTATTGGTTCAATAATTTCTTAATTATGCTCTCTTCTTGCACCTAGTGTGACCTGGAAGATCAGAAAGAGAATTATTAGCCCAACTTAAAAAAAGAAATAATAAAAATGACATGCATAGAGCAAGAGATTCTAGGGGAAGGTTTGTAGCTAGAGCCAAGAGTTCGATTTTCAAAACTCCATCTTCTTCAAGGCATAGACAAGATTCACCACCATCTACCCCTAGCCTTAAGATTCTTGGAATTCAAGGAGCAGCTGAATTAGAGGATTCTCCTACACCATATACCAAATCTCACTTAGAAAAGGACCCTTTCTTTACTTCTACAGGAGAGTATATTGTAATCAAAGAAGTAGAATCACCTGAAGAAGAAAAGGAAGAAACTTCCTCTCATCCTCCCTTGATAGAAGAACCAGAGGACTTTGAGGACTCTAAAGAAACTATCATGGCAGAGGAAATAATAGATGGATTCGGAGGTAGAGGTAGAGGTAGAGGAGGAGGAGACAACAATGGTGGAGGTGAAGGTAATAATGGAAGAAATAGGGAAGGAGACAACTTGTTTGGATTCCCTATAGTTGATGAGGAAACTCATACAACAATGAAAAACATCTCACCATCTGTCCTCCCTAACTTTTATGGATTGCGAAGTGAGGATCCTGAAACATTTATGTTTGAGTTTGAAGTCGTGTGCCGAACCTATGACTATATGGAAGACTCTCAAAAACTCAAACTGTTTCCTTCAGCATTGAAGGGAGCCGCTTTGAAATGGTTCATGGGATTAGTCACCCAATCTATTAGGACTTGGAATGATATGAAACAAACATTTTTGGATAGATACCTGGACTATTGCATGCCCACCAATCACAAGGATGAGGTATTCAAAATGGTGCAAAAATAAGATGAAAATTTGGAAGATTTACTTGAAAGATTTCAATACAACTTAAAAAGAGCAAATATGAACAACTTAGATCAAGAAACTTTGAAAGCCCTTCTATTAAAATCCATTAGAGATGAATGGATAGATATTTTAAACATGATGGGGAAAGGAGACATTTCTCAACTTCCGCTTCGTGACATAACAGAACTATGTGTCCATCTCTCAAGAGGAAAATCTAAAACAGGAAAAGGGCCTAGGGATCCTTCTCTTATTAGGGCTAACAAATCTGCAACTGGATCAGTAAGTAGGGCAGAGATTGGTAATATTCTTGATGAATTCAAAACTGATATCTTAGGGAGCCTTAGTGAACAACTAAACACCCTTAAAATCCAAAACAAGCAGAAAGCAGAAACAGATGCTTTAGCCATCTTTTGTCCGAAATGTAGGAAGAAACATGCTTTAAGGGAATGTCCCTTGGATGCAAAAGTTGTAGAAACATGTATGATTTGCTCAGAGAATCATGAGACCAAGGATTGTCCTTCAATTCCTAGACTCAAAGCTGTCTTTCAAGAAGATCCAAATTCAGTAGAATCTCTCTGTTTTGTTGCAAGAAGACCTTGGCAAGGGCAACAAACTCAAGGGTTTAACAACCCTATGAATTCTCAACCCCCACCAAATTGGAATCCTTGGCAACAACCTTGGCCCCAACCTCAAAATTCATATCAATCATGGGTACAAGGTATGCAAAATCCTTATGGGATATTTTCTCAATTTTATCAATATCCTCCATCTTTTCAAAATCAACAAGCTCCACAACTTCCAAACCCAAATCCACAACTTTCATTGCCATTTCCACAACAACAACCTTCTCAACAAAATCCAAATCCTCAACTCATTCTCCCATACCAACAAAAGACAAATCAACTTCCAGCTCAGCCATTGCCAAATCCTAGCAATAAAAATCCTCAGAATACTTACATGTTAGAAGGACAACAATTTCCTACCTATATGATTGTTCCTCTCAATGATGTACAACTCAGATCTAGTAGAGTTTTAGAAAAACCTTCTATAGATATTCAAGAGCAAGATACCTCTGAGGAGGACTCTCTTAAAGTCAATGAGGGTTCTGAGGAAGCATCTCTTCAAAATTCAAACATTCAAAAAGAAAAAGAAAAGTCAACCCCCACAACTCCTATAGTTGAGCAACCTACATCTTCATCCACACCTCCTTTTCCTGAAAGATTACAAATTGATAAAGGGGTGGAAAAACAAATCTTGTTGCCTAACTATGATTTTCTAGATGAATTAAAGAATGTTTGTATCAATATTCCCTTGCTACAAGCCATTAGAGAGATTCCTATTCTAGCAAAAACAATAAAGGAGTTGAGTCTCAAAAGACCGGGAAGGAAACTAAGAGATACAAGAAGAATCCACCTGGTAGGAAAAATTGCAGATATCATGATGGGAAAAATTACCATGCAGAAGTATGTAGATCCAGGTAGTCCAATTTTCAAGACACATATAAATGGGATAGAAATTCCAAACACATTGATTGACTTAGGGGCTGCTATCAACATTATGAGTAGACAGACTATGGAACAACTAAAACTTCCTAATCTTCTTTTTACACCTACTTTACTGCAACTTGCAGATCGATCAATTATTAAACCAGATGGTGTATTAGAAGATATTTCAGTCTCCTTATATTCTTGGGAATATCCGGTAGATTTTATGATTTTGACTCCCAAGAGTAATCTAGGAGGGCACCCACTTATCTTAGGAAGACCTTGGCTAGCCACAGCTGATGCTTTTATTAGTTGTAGATCTGGGGACATGTACATTTCTAATGGTAATTCGACAAAGAAATTCAATTTGAATCCTCCAGCAAGAGCAATCACAGAAGTAGGAGACAATGAATGGGTTGATGATGAGGACACTATACAA
>CM076583.1:828792111-828968108 GCA_034641835.2 Pinus albicaulis
TCTTTTCCTTGGACCATACTACTCCTTTAGGAATCATGGCCTACATAAAAATGGTAAAAGAACATGTACAATCAGAAAATAAAACTTTCTTTACATGAACATATCCTTTAACAACAATGCCTCTCATACACATGGAGTTGTGCATGGATCTTTCTCCTCTTTCCAAAGAAGGAAGAGATGGCTGAAATGACTCTTGAATAGAGTCCCATGGCTACCCCAACTCCACATAGCTCATGCATTCCTGAAAATTCTGATGTAGTTCTTCTTCCAAGCTTTCCCAATCAAAGCTCCTTATGATGATGTTGTAGATCCTCATAGAATGCATATGGATGAAACATAACTCTTTCTATGCTCCTTGTAGTATCTTATGCTTGAGCTTAGAAGCTCTAGACAAAAATATTCTACCATGATGATATATGACTCATCCTTGAACTAAGTATCCCTCTTCATGCAGTTGGTCATCAAGTATCATACATGTGTGAAGATCTTTGGAATAATCCACTAGCAGTTGGGATTTCCAATACAGATCTACACTGCTCAACAATGACAGCGCTGATGATGCATCAACAGAAGTGTCTGTCATGTTGTTGATCCTCTCCTTAACATCTCCTATGCCAAAGGTGTGTGTAGAAGGTTGTTCCTTCCATTTTTCTCCTCCCACAACGTAGAATCAGCAAATAGAGTGTGTGATGATGATATGGGAAGAAGATTTCCCTCCTCCTTGAGCTTAACCTAGTCTCCCAGCGTTGTATCTTTGTCTTCAAGTGCTCCAATCCCTCCTGGATGTAATTTGGGAGCAGCAAGTTGTGAGGTATTCCCCACAAAATATGAATCAAGTGGCCTCCCAAGTGGTTTTCCACTAGATAATGAGGTTTCAGGGACCATCCTCATATCCATTATAGATGGGATCCTCATCTCCCTGCTTCCACTATGCAATTTCAACTCTCTTTCATGAGTGGAAGTCTCATGAAATTTGGAGACAACTCTTAGTGATGCAAGAGTGCCTCTGATTGGGGCATTTTCTCCATTCTCTTCTCCTAGAAATAGTGGATCATCTTCTGCTATGTCAACTTTGTGATCCCTCCTTTATTCTGTCTCATTTTTTCTTAGCATAGACACATGATGATCATGTCCTCCATATGGAAGATCCTTAGGAAATCCCTAAAAAGATGCAAGAGCCTCTCTAATGGAAGAAATTTCTTCATCTCCATATCCTAATAAAAATGGATCTCCTCCTGCTATCACAACACTGGAGGATCTTCTCTACTCTTTCTCTCCCTTCTCCTCATCAATGGAGAATGCCTGTTAGGTCCCTATATTACTAGTATAGTCCCTTATTGTTATTAGTGTAACCCCCTTATTGTTATTATTGTACCCTTGTAACCCCCATTTTTTTATTATTGTGCCCTTAAATTATTATTGTTAGGTCGGCTAGGATTACATTGTGGCCCACTAGGATTACATTATGGCCACATGGAATCCTATATATAGAAATGAGGTTTTGTAAATTGTATCATCCAAGAATTGTTCACTTATTTAATGTATTGCAGGTTTCCCCCTCGAAGTGGCTTATTTATAAGGCAGTGATATCTCTTTTCTTCTATTTTTGGAGCTGGTTACACAACATTTGGTATCAGAGCTTTGGATTATAGGGTTTCGCTGCTCCAAATAGGTCATCATGGAATTTTCGCTGTAAAATTTGTTCTACGAAGCTTCAAAAGCTAAAATTTTTAGGGTGCGAAGCCAAAATTCTGAGGAACATCGTCAAAAAATTTCAGAGCTTGGTTCGCAATATTTTCAGAGATATGATCTGTGGAAGTTAGGTATTTTTTCAGGCTCCTAAATAGGTCATCGTGGCATTTGCGCTATAAATTTTTTTCTACGAAGGTTCAAAATCTGAAATTTTTAGGGTGTGAAGATGAAATCCTAAGGAAACTCTTCAAAACATTTCAAATCTTGGTTTTCAATATTTTCGGAGATATGATCTGTGGAAGGTAGTGCTTTTTCAGGCTCCAGAATTTCATCTCAAAGAGGTGATCGTGGGAAAATCTTCATAACTCTGTATCTGAGCATCAGATTGGAGTGCCGTAAAAATTGGTTGCAATCACACAGATTTTGGTTTCTTGGCTATCAATTTCAGAGCCGAAGGATGAAAAAGTGACATGTGGCAAGTCGTACAAGTTCACTCTACTGAACTAGTCCATAATTAGGTCATTGTGGGAGATTGGACACAACTTTGTCTTGGAGAATCCAAATCAGGTTAGACCTGTGGCATTTGAAAGATAATTCAGAGGGCTAAGTTGGTATTGAAATTAGAATATTGAAGTCTTGCAATCACAAAGATAATCCAATTTCAATATCGAGCTCCTCAAAAGCAAGAAAAAGGTGTGTATTTTTTTTCCGAATTGCGTAAGTCTTGTTTGAAGAATCAATTTGAATTGATTCCAAGGGCATATTATAGAATAGATATCAGTATTGGGTTCTAAAAGATGCCCCGTAAAAATAATTCAACACCCATTAAGCCTTCAGAAGGCTCTACTATGACTGATGAAGATGAAGAATTGCAAAATGATCTATCAAAATTACAAGAGTAAGTGCAATAGATTTCACTCTCACAAAGAGCAAAAAGAAGTGAAATGGAAGTTTTGAAGAGAGGCATGGAAGCGAAGATGGACGGTTTGAAGAAAGGCATGGAAGCTAAGATGGATGGCATGGAAGCTAGCATGGAAGCTAAGATGGATGACATGAAAGAAAACATGGAAAACAACATGGAAAACATGAATAATGATCTAAAAGCAGACATCGAAGGTTTGACAAAAAGAAGTTGGTACAAATGTTCCTAATGGTCAAAATATAGTAGAAGAACCTCATGATGAGAAAAATAAATGTTAATCGTTATTTCATAATCTCTAATGTTGGCGGGAAGAACCACCATATTCCAAAAATGGATATGAGGAAGTTTGAGGGAAGGATCTGTAACATGGATACTATAGATGGGTAATATTTTGATCTCCATAACATGCAAAACACACAAAAGGTATGCATTGCAACTTTACATTTAGAACAAAATACATTTGTATGGTATCGATGGCTTTGCTCCCGTAAAAATATTGTCACTTGGTCAATTTTTGTGAGGAAATGATAGCACATTATGAGGATACAAAGAGAAACACCTTCTTTAGCCAATTGATAAATCTCAAACAAAAGGGTTTAGTGGGGCAGCATATTGAGGACTTCCAAAAATTGAATATAAGCGTAACTGATATTCCGGAGGAACACAGGATCGACCTCTTCATAGGCACTTTAAAGGATAACATACAACATGCAGTTCGCGTTTTGGAACCGGATTCATTGGAGAAGGCATTCAAGTTGGAAAGAAAATTTGAATGTAAAATAATGGCGACAAGGAAGCCTACCACTCAATTATATAAAGAAGGAAGTGTTGCTACGCCTAGATTTCCACAACTTACAAGGTTGACACCACAAAAATTGGAAGAAAAAAGAGCAAAAGGGCTTTGCTACAGTTGTGATAGAAAATATACTAAAGGTCATAAGTGTGCTGAGAAGAAATTATTTTACATAGATTGTGAAGAGGAAGAAGAAAATGAACAAGAAGAGGATATACACCAGGAACCATCCCTAGAAGAGGAAGAAATGAATCCGACCATATCGTGTAATGCACTGGTAGGAATTACCACTCCTCAAACTCTCAAGATAGAGGGAAATATCAAGAAGAAAAGGTAATAGTGTTGATTGATTCAGGTAGCATCCATAATTTTATTCATTGTAAGGTAGCCAAGGAATTAAATTGTTTCCTATACCCAACACCAGAATGTCAAGTGATGGTTGCAAATGGAGGAACTATAAATTGCTCTGGAAAATGCCATAATATCAAGCTAACCGTGGGGGAATATGTATTGACTAGTCCAATGCTTTCCATTCCTATGGGAGGTGCTGATGTTGTACTAGGAGTACAATGGTTACAATCTTTGGGGACAATAGATTTTAATTTTCAAGAACTTTTCTTGAAATTTTTTTCAGAAGGAAAGGAAGTCGAATTACGGGGTATTGAAGGGAAGCCGGGAAGGATAATAAGCTCTAATGTCATGATAAAGCTTCTAAAGAAAGAACAACGAGGTGTAATTGCACAATTATGCTCACTAGAAGTTCCAACATCAAAATCATCTATTTCTGCAGATCTCCAACAAGTCTTGGACAATCATTCCAAGGTGTTTGAAACTCCCAAAGGATTCCCACCTATTCGTGATCATGATCATGCTATTCATTTGATTCCAGGAAGTGTTCCTCCAAACATCAGGCCTTATAGATATCCTTACTTCCAAAAGAGCGAAATTGAACGTATGATTGCAGAAATGTTAGAGGCGGGTATAATTCAACCTAGTCAAAGTTGTTTCTCTGCTCCTGTAGTTTTGGTACACAAGAAGGATGGATCATGGCGAATGTGTCTGGATTATAGGGAGCTCAATAAGCTCACCATTAAAGACAAATTTCCCATTCCTGTGATTGATGAATTATTGGATGAATTACATGGAGGAATTTATTTTACCAAGTTGGATCTTCGTTCAGGATATCATCAAATTAGAATGAAGACTGAAGATATTCCAAAAACAGCATTTCGAACTCATGAGGGTCATTATGAATTTTTGTTCATGCATTTTGGCCTTACCAATGCACCTTCTACATTTCAAGGGTTGATGAATTCCATTTTCAAACCCTTCCTTAGAAAATTTGTGCTAGTATTTTTTGATGATATACTAATCTATAGCAGGTCTTGGAAGGATCACGTTGAACATGTTGACAGGGTGCTCAAACTATTGCAGGAGAAACAATTATATGAAAAAACATCCAAATGTTTCTTTGGAGTACAAGAGGTGGAATATCCGGGTCATATTGTATCTCACGAGGGTGTTAAAGTAGACCCTAACAAAATTAAATCCATTAAGGAATGGAAAGTCCCCACAACCATAAAGCAGTTGCGAGGATTTCTCGGGTTAACAGGGTATTATCGCAAGTTTTTTAAGAATTATAGGAGAATAGCAACACCTCTAAGAACATTATTGAAGAAAGATGCATTTTCATGGACTCCTGAAGCAACTAAGGCCTTTGAACATCTTAAAGAGGAAATGTGCCTAGCACCGGTCTTAGCTACACCAGACTTCACAAAAACCTTTATTGTGGAAAGTGATGCCTCAGGAAATGGAATTGGTGTTGTTTTAATGCAGGAAGGAAGACCCATTGCTTTTGAAAGTCGTCCAATCAAAGGAAAGTATTTACAGAAACCTATTTATGAGAAGGAAATGTTAGCAATACTGCATGCACTAAAGAAATGGATAACTTACCTAATGGGAAGACACTTCAAGGTAAAAACTGATCATGATAGTCTTAAACACTTTTTGGAACAAATACTATCTTCAGAAGAGCAGCAAAAATGGGTCACAAAGGTGTTGGGTTATGACTTTGAAATAATCTACAAAAAAGGAAAGCTTAATGTTGTTGCAGATGCACTCTCAAGAAAGAATGAAGAGGTGGAAGCATTGCTTTGTGCCATTTCTATTATCCAACCAGATTGGATAACTGAAGCAAGAGATGAATGGAAGAAGGACAAAAATGTATGGATACTCATTCAAAAGTTGCAGCAAGATCCTAGTACATCTGATACATTTAGTTGGAAAAATGATTCCTTATGGTACAAAGATCGCTTATATCTTTGTAAGAATTCCCAACTAAAACAAAATATTCTTTTCGAATTGCACACTTCTCCTTTAGGAGGACACTCAGGATTTTTAAAAACTTACCACAGGGTGAAGAAAGAATTTTTTTGGGATGGCCTTAAATCTGATATTCGAAAGTTTGTGGCGGAATGTTTGGTTTGCCAACAGAATAAAGTGGAAACAATTAAGACCCCAGGACTTCTACAACCTTTATCCATTCCAGGTCAACGTTGGGAGGAGATTTCAATGGATTTTATCACAGGTTTACCTAAGTCTGAAGGAAAGAGTGTCATCATGGTGGTAGTTGATAGACTTACCAAGTATGTACACTTTTGTGCATTATCTCATCCATTTAAAGCAAGTACAGTTGCTACTACATTTATGGACAGAATTCAAAAGCTACATGGAAGCCCAAGGGTTATTGTGAGTGACAGAGATCCCATTTTTACTGGAAATTTTTGGACGGAGTTATTTTCTTGTTTGGATACTCAATTAGCTCATAGCTCATCTTATCATCCTCAATATGATGGTCAAACTGAGATAGTAAATAAATTTTTGGAAGGATATTTTCGTTGTTTTGTATCTGATAAACAAACACAATGGGTCAAGTGGTTACCTCTTGTTGAATGGTGGTATAACACTTTCTTCCATACTGCAACAAAAATGACCCCATTTGTGGCACTTTATGGATATCATCCACCATCCATCACATCATCTTTAAGGGAAAATTCCCATGTTCAAGCAAAGGAAGATCACATCGAGCATCGTTAAGAAGTTCTCCAACTCTTAAAGGATAACCCGACTGGGAAAAAGTCAAATGAAACAACAGCAGACCAACACAAAGAAGAGAAGTTTTGATGTAGGAGACTGGGTATTTTTATAGCTACAACCATACAAACAAATGTCCCTCAAGCAAGCTAAGAAGGATAATAAATTATCGCTAAATTACTATGGTCCTTACAAGGTGTTGCAAAATATTGGTACTATGGCATACAAATTGGAGCTTCCTGCTTCTTCGTGAGTGCATCTAGTTTTCCATGTTTCATGCTTAAAGAAGGTTATAGGTGAAAATCTTCTAGTTCAAACAATATTTCCAGAACTTGATGAAGAAAGAAAAATCATATTGGAACCTGAAGCAGTCACGGAAACAAGAACTCGACAGTAAAACATAATCGATCAATTTCATAGTATCTCATCAAGTGGAACAACTTACCCACTGAATATTCTACATGGGAGGATGAGAAGTTTATACAGAAGCACCCAGAGCTACTCTAGCATTGAGGACAACACTTTTTTGAAGGAGAGGGGCATGTTAGGTCCCTATATTACTAGTATAGTCCCTTATTGTTATTAGTGTAACCCCCTTATTGTTATTATTGTACCCTTCTAACCCCCATTTTGTTATTATTATTCCCTTAAATTATTATTGTTAGGTTGGCTAGGATTACATTATGGCCACATGGACTCCTATATATAGAAAGCAGGTTTTGTAAATTGTATCATCCAAGAATTTTTCATTTATGTAATGTATTGGAGGTTTCCCCCTCGAAGTGTCTTATTTCTAAGGCGTTGATATCTCTTTTCTTCTATTTTTGGAGCTGGTTACACAACAATGACTCATCATTAAGAGACCCTTTTACTTGATCTCATCTTGAAGAAGGAACCTTCATGTCTTCTCCTTGAGAAGAGAGACCTTTCTATAGTGGGGCTTTGGCCTTTTGCCTATCATGCAGAAAATCTTCAACCCCCTCAACAATGTTCAGAAATGGAGTTGGCTTTATGAATTCTTCCAACTCATGCAAAGATTCAAATTTCCAGGGCTTGATTTGTTCTGCCCAAGAAGTTTCAGCATGTCTTACATCAAATCTTTTCACTAGTCTCCTAGTGAACTTTGCATAAGAAGAGATATTTACACCTTTCAAGGAAGAAGACTCAAACAACCACCAAGCATAAGCCTTATCTTGGAGATGTAGCACTGCTACTCTCATGGATTCTTCTTCTGAAACTTGATGCAGCTGGAAATATGTGTCAAGCTTCCTTACCCAATACTTTTCTATGTTCTTAGGTGATCCATCAAAATTAGGTGGAGAGAATCTACCCAAAGTGTGTTGCATGCACCCTCTTCTTCTACTATAGTTGTTGGATCTTCTTTCTTCTTTAAGTTGGCATAACTCTAGAAAAATGAGATTATCCTTGAATCTCTCTGATTGAGACTCATATTCTTGGAGATAATCACCAAGAGCTTCCTCCTTTGGTGTTCCTCCTTTCCCTTCTTCCTTTGTCAATAAAGTGGGCATGCTCCAACGTTGTAGATCAGGTTGTGTGGTTGAATGCTCACACACATAGTAAGAATTACTGGGACTTCCTTGATGTAACAATCTCCTTGAGGGATCTGCATGTATTTCCCTCCTCATTCCCTAGATTTCTCCTTTCAACTCATTCATATCTTGAGAAAGAGTTTTAGAGAACTCTTCTCCTTTCAATCTTCCAGATAAAGGGGTTTTACCCTTTTCTTCTGTGTCTTCAGTGTAATCATGCTTATTTTGTCTTCTTCTTAGATACCTCATTTCTCTGTCAGTAAGAGGCTCTTCTTCTGTGGAAGGCATATTGGCTTCTTAAGAAAGCACAGGCTGTGCCAAGATGATGCTCTGATACCACTGTAATATCCCCAAATTGGGACTGTCAGCAATACATGTCTGAAAACCGCATTTTTCAGAAATGTATGCTACAAAAATTAAAATCAGCCCTTGGATCCCTTAGATCTGACAATCTAACACCTAAATCCAAGAGGAGATCAGAAAAAAAAATCATTCTAGGTGAGGTAAACAAGTCTCCCACACCTAGTATGGCTGAAACAATGCCCAAGAATGAGACTGCAGCAATACAAAACAATACTGCTCGAAAAATAACGCAGTTCAACAAAGTAGCAGCAAGAGGCCAATATGGAGGCTCAAAAATAAGATTTATATCAGAAATTAGATTCATAATGAAGCCCATACAATTTACAACAGGAAATAGAAAACTTATACAAAATAAATCCCTCATAAAGAGGTGTTGCAATCACATATATTCACTGCAAAGGTTTGACAATAATATTTTGTTGAGCATACAACACCTAAATATTACAACTTAGATCTAGAGCTAAATAATGCATGAACAATCAGATCTATGACAGATCCATATACTATAGAGTCTCTACTTTACATACCCCTTGGGGTTTTCAGCAAAACATAAAGCACATGGAGTAGATCTGAGATCTTATGCA
Organism: Pinus albicaulis; assembly: GCA_034641835.2. Classification (NCBI taxonomy): domain Eukaryota; kingdom Viridiplantae; phylum Streptophyta; class Pinopsida; order Pinales; family Pinaceae; genus Pinus; species Pinus albicaulis. Next base: position 828,801,109 of record CM076583.1, read on the forward strand.
GCAGATCTGCAGATTGAATCAAAATTTCTGAAGCATATACAAGAGTATTCAAATCAGATCTGAATATAACATGGAATAGATCAGAAATCCATGGATCACCACAGTGAAGAGCAGATCCCCAACACTAGAGATCACTCCTCAAAAGTTGCCAAAACACCCTGCAACTTTCCTCCTTGCAGATAATGCAGTCCAGGAAGATAAACTGCACTGTAGACTTGATGAAAAATTTGGCTTGATGCCAAGGTATGGATCTGAAGCTCCAATTATCCAATACACTAGGGATAGAAGGCTCTCCCAATGAAAAGAGGCACTAGATTAGCCTAGATATGAGTAGATCTAGCCTCCACTTGTTGCAGCTTACAAGGAAAACCAAACCCTCAACAGGATCTGCATTGTATTTGGAAGATGACGCTTGGCCAAATTCCTAATAGTGGACAAGATAAGCAAGAATCCTCCAAGAGCTACTCAATGGAAGAGGTGGGATTCTCGAACAGGAACACCCTAGTGCTAAACAACAATATTCTTAGCTAAACAGCAAGAGAATGATATATGTCTAAACAGACAATATATCAGAAATATAATATGTTCAACAACAACCTTCTTCTGTTGTCCTCCTCTTCCTTTTATAAGGTAAAAGTCTTGTAAAACCCTAAACCATGTCAATTATTTAGCTCCTTTCACATGTGTAGCCTCCATCTAAAACTGTGTTGTGCATATAGAAGGTTCACCACATCTAGACAACGTTGTTGATTTGGTCATGGTTGACCCAGTCAAACAACTCAATCCCTTCCACACATGAGGGTGTTTTATTAGAATAACCCAGATTTAACCTTGTTCATATGGGGCATTGATTTATTCACTGTTTTTAGGAGTTTTTATTGTCCTCCTTTACACATTTATTCTTTCAATAAGAAAATGAAACAAAATTGTATATTCCCATTAGCTTGGGCTAATTTGGAATATTACAGTTTAGGAAAAGGGTTTTATTACTTGGAGTAGAAGATACACTCTTGAAGTATATAGGAGGTATACATTCCTACTTAAAACACATTATTCTTATGTTTAACCCAAATAACTTAGATGAAGTATGTGTGCAAGCCACACATCTTGAAACAAGGGGTAAAAGCATTTCTGAAGAGGGTAGTAAGAAGAAGCCATTCAAGGGTAAGGGAAAAGAGAAAGGAGGAAAATGGAAGGGAAATAAGAATGCAAGTATTAAGAAATAAGGGGAGAAAATTACATGCAAGCACTACTCCAAAGAGGAGCATGATGAAGCCCACTGTTGGAAACTACATCTCGAATTAGGACCAAAGAAACCAAATAACAAAGGGAAACAAAAGACGACTGCCACCACACAAAAATATCTTGGATCTGATTCAGGAGATGAAACCAAGATAGTTTCCATGGTTAACAAAGGAAAGGAAGCTATAGTAAGTTCTAGTACCTCAAACAACCACAACAACACTCCAAATGAAGATACAAGGATATAATTATTCCATGTTAGAGTAATTTCTAATCATACAAAGATTGATGCATTGTTTGATACATGATCACAAGAAAACTTGATTTTAGAAGACTTAGTTAAAAAACTAAACCTTGAAACTGTACCTCATCATAAGACATACCCTTTGGGTTGGATAGTTAATAATTCCAATTTACAGATGACAAGGAAATGCATTTTCAGATTTACTATTACTACAAAATTTGTCGATGAAGTTGAGTTAGATGTGGTTCCACTTGACATTTCATGGATTATCTTGGGTAGTCCATATTTGTATGACAGGAAAGCAGTATTTTACCATCATGAGAAAAAATATCATTTTATCAAAGATGGAGTGGAGTATATTGTGAGAGATCATTGCAGGAAACTGAATATCTCTTTAGTTAATGCAGGGCAAATGAAGAGGCTAGTAAATGCAAGTAAAAATTTTGTGCTTCTCATGATTAAGAAAAAGGAAGAGGTTAACTATGAATATTTTTAAGGATGTGATGAAAAATTGAAATCTGATTTGTTTGATGTGGTAAGTCAGTATGTCGAGATGTTTCAAGAACCAAAGGGGTTACCACCCAAGAGGGGAATTCAGCATGAGATTCATTTGTAGCAGGATGTTCCACTTCCAAATATTGCTATGTATCGCATGTCAATTATGGAGAGTTTGGAAATCAAGAATCAAATCCAAGATTTGATGAATAAAGGTATCATACACCCATCTACTTCGCCATGTGGTTCTCCAATAGTTTTGGTTTCAAAGAAGGACGAGACTTGGCGCATGTGTATCGATTTTCGTGCTCTGAACAAAATCATGGTAAAGAATCGCTACCCACTCCCATGCATTGATGATTTTCTTGAGAATTTAAAGCATGCAAAGTATTTCACTAAGTTAGATTTGAGAAGTGGTTATCATCAAGTTGGGATAGCTAAAGAAGACATTTGGAAAACTGCTTTCAAGACTAGACAAAGATTGTATGAGTGGTTATTTATTCCATTTGGCTTAACAAATGCACCATCTACTTTCATGAGAGCAATGAATGATGTACTTAGACCATTTCTAGATGAATTTTTCATTGTTTACTTAGATTACATACTCATATTCAGCAAATCAAGAGAAGAACATGGCATGCATATGAACAAGGTACTTGATGTTTTGAGAAAAGAGAAATTATTTCTTAAGATGTCAAAGTGCGAGTTTGGTAAGACTTCATTGGTATATTTGGGACACATTGTTGGAGGAGGTGAACTGAAGATTGATCCTTCCAAATTTGAGTTCATTTTGAATTGGCCCAAGCCCAATACAATAACCGAGGTAAGAAGCTTTTTAGGGGCAGCAAAGTATTGGAGGAAATTTATTGCTAATTTTTTTTCCATTGCAACTCCATTACATGCATTGACAAGCATAAATAAAGTCTTCCATTGGGGAGATTTGCAGTAGAAATAATTTGATGCTTTAAAGAAAAATATAATTTCAACACCAGTTCTAGCAATTCCAGATCTAAGACAACCATTTGAGATCCCAACGGGTGCAAGTGATTATGCTATGGGAGCAGTGCTCATGCAGCATGGTAAGCCTATCTCATTTCATTTTGAAACTTTTAATGGAGATGTGAATAAATATCTTACCTATGATAAAGAGTTATATGCATTGGTACAAAGTGTAAAGAAATGGAAGCATTACTTTATGTGAAAAGATACCACTATCCATACCAACCATCAACCATTGCAGTACTTACAATCACATTCAAATTTGCAACAATCAAGACATTTCAGGTGGATGGGTTTTCTACAACAATTTCACTTGGTTATCACGTACAAAAAATGAATCTACAATAATGTAGCTGATATTCTCTCTAAGCCTATTGTAAATTCATCTATTATTCTCAAGCACAATTCTATTATGAATGAAAGTTACATTGAACATTATGTGAATGATAGTGATTTTTAATATGTGTATGAGAAATTGAGAAAGGGAAACCAAAGTGAAGAGTTATATTATCATGTGCATAATAGTTTTTGTATCACTTGGGCGAGTTATGTATACCACAGGGAGAAAGAAACAATATAATAATGGAGGCGCACACATTATTGATTGCAAGACATTTCTGTGTAGTCAAGACAGTAGCGCATCTCCAAAGGTGTATGAGAACTTGAGTAAGGGAAACCAAAGTGAAGATTTAGATTATCATGTGCATAACAGTTTTTTGTATCACTTGGGCAAGTTATGTATACTAGAGGGAGAAAGAAATATTATCATAATGGAGGTGCACACATCATTGATTGCAGGACATTTCGATGTAGGCAATACAGTAGTGCATCTCCAAAGGTATTTTTATTAGCCACACATGAATGAAATTGTTTCTCGTTTTATTAGAGGATGTTCTTTATGTGAAACAAGTAAGCCTAGCAATAGGAAGCTTGGTTTGTACACACCACTTCCAGTTCCTTCTCATCCTTGGGAGAGCATCTGTAAGGATTTTGTAGGAGGCTTTCCTATGTCAAGGAAAGGTCATGATTATTTGTATGTTGTGGTAGATAGGTTCAACAAAATGTGTGTTTTGATGGCATGTAAGAAAACTATTACAGCTGAACAAACTGCTAATATTTTGTTTCAAAATGTATGGATCCATTTTGGTATTCTTACTTCTATTGTAAGTGATCGAGATTCTCGATTTATTGGGATTTTTTGGTCAAAATTATGGGACATTATGGATACAAAGTTGAAGAAAAGTAAAAAATTTCATCCGCAAATAGATGGTCAAACAGAGGTGGTAAATAAGACTGTTATTCATCTTCTAAGAGGCTATTGTAGCAAGCATCCCAAGTTGTGGGATGAACAATTACACTACATACGACATGCATACAACTGGGAAAAACATTCTTCCACAAATACATCGCCATTTGAGGCATGTTTTGGTTACTTTCCAAGATCGAAATTGGACTTTATCTTTGAGAAATATGTTGTTATAGACAGACATAGTGACATAGATAAAGCAATAAATTTCATTGATCAAATTCAGTTGGTACGTCACACAGTGCAAGAGAAACTTGAAAAGAGTCAAATCAACTACAAGGAAAGGCATGAAAAACATTGGGTTGATCATAAATTCCAAGTTGGTGATGAAGTTTGGTTGTGCATAAGCAAGGAAATATTGCAAGGGGAAGGTAAAAATATCAAACCAATCTATTATGGTCCATTTAAAATTCTGGAAAATATTGGTACAAATGCATTCAAGCTATATTTTCCTCCTTATATGCAAATTTATTCTGTCGTTAATGTTGAGAATTTGATATTATTTGAGACTCCTTTGATTTTTGATCAAGGAGAGCATGTTCAGTGACCATCAATAGATGATTTCTCGCCAGAATATCTTGATGAAATTCAACAAGATCTCATACTTGATAAAAGAATCAGAACTTCAAGAAGAGGGAATGTTGAATACCTTAGAGTTTGACTCAAAGGTCAGAATCCTTCAAAGGGAAAATGGTTGGAGATTGGAAAAGTGAGGGAGTTGTACCCTCACTTTCTAAACAATTGATAGTATCTTTTGGGGTCAAAAAGGCTTCTAGTGGGGAGGAATGATCTAAGGCTCAAGTTTTAGCCAAAAATTTAAAGTGCTAGAAATTTCTTCAAACCTAAATGACTGGATAGAGTTTGTCGCCAAGATTCCGACGCAACTCGTTTCATAAAAATCCGAGTTCGTATGAATGATTTATCGTCTGATGTTCATTTTCCAAAACAGGAAAAAATGAGAAGAACATGTACAATGATGATGTGGCAGGTACAATCACCATTGCAGGGAATATTCTCCAGATTTCAGCCAGTGGCTCTGTGACAAATGTCGTCTTCAGATTCATCATATGGGTTTGTGAAGAGAGAATTTTTCCAATGACCTCCAATAATCTTCCTAAGTTGGAATTTGAAATTGTTTTAGGAGTTGGAGTACAACCCAACCAGAGGGCACCATCTGTCCTCTCTGGTGGGCTATCTCCCAACCCTTGGGTCGAATATCAATATATGTTAAGGTTTGGACATTATACTTCACAGTGGAATTATTTTTAATATATATATATATATATATATATATATATATATAGAGAGAGAGAGAGAGAGAGAGAGAGAGTTATAAACCCACTTTTGGCAGGGTCAACCAAGTTTGGAGGAAATCTACTAACCAACCTGGTAGAGATAAAAGTTGGTGGCAATCCAAGTATGGTGGCGTAGTCTTATTGTACATATGTGTAAAATATTATGGCAAAGTGGGGGTCAAACCCCTAACCTCACGCCCACCATCCGCACGTCTTACCGTCTCTCATACTAGGTGTTTCTTACCCTCTATGTTATCGGCATAAATTTGAATCAACAACACCCGACAGTTGGGGGTTGGAGGGGCCCAGCCCCGTGGGTCAGCTCCCCCCCCATGTGGCCAGAAGCACAGAATCGAGTGCTAATCCAAATGAACCGACGGAGTTTGTAATCATGATTAATTAATTTTAAACGCGGTTTAATGATGTTCAGCTGCCATTAGCGCTAAACACACGCATATCCATTAAAATGTACTTATTCGCCCGTAAGAGTGTTTAACGCTAATTAAACCCAGAGCTTATGTTGGCGGTATTTTCGGAGGGCACGCCATTTTTGGTGGTTTTCTAAATTCAAAATGCTAACTGGCAGTTCCTCCAGTTTTAGAGGAGAAATTGGGGCAAAAACAGTTTTGGTCATAACTCACTCAATTTTCGCCCAAACAGAGCTCAGAAAGAGGAATTCTAGGCTAATTGGAATTATGGGAAATCAATGGAGTAGGTTGCACAGGTAGAAAAGGTCATCTATAGGTGTTTTAATGTATTTGAATATTTTTGAAGGTCAGGGCCACCAGGTGTTGTGGTCATTAACAGAGCATCTAGAGTCCAAATTCAGCAAAAAAATAGTCATTTTTGGGAGATTATGATGTTTTAAACTCATTGGAATAGGTTCCAAGAGGTTCTGAAGCTTGTAACAACAATGTTATCACACTTGAAACTAATACAAAGGCCCACACTATGAAGCTAGACCAAGGAGATGTAGCCGAGGAGGGGTGAACCCCTTTATCAAAATTTTGTGTGTTAAGCTATGCTATGTGTGTTTTTTGTGTTTTATATTTCTTTTGTTATGTAATTTAAATTATTCTTTATAAGGATATGACAAACTCATAATTTCACTAAGTACATTGTTTGACAATCACATGCTCATAAAAAAACCTATGAAGGATAAGTAAAACAAAGCAAATAAAAGTTTTTATCTGATATGAAACTAGCACAGCAATAACTAGCATTCATTTTTAGATTAAAGAGGAAATAAAAAATAAGAGCTCTCCCTAGTTTTTTTATTTGACATGAGGAAATTTAGTCCCCCAGCCATGAGAAGGAACATTAAGAGGGATAATGGGAACCCCTATCAGATACCTCACTAGTAATGGAAGAAATTGGATGTTGACCCATTAATCAAAACTAAAAAGGACACTGCCTATATACAACACATTTTCCATGTGATGAATTCCACATTGAAACCAATATGGGTGAGAAGGAGTGGATATATATCCATTTTACCGTATCATAGGCTTTGTATAGATCAATTTTTAGGATTTTAAGTTTTAAATTTTAATGCTATGAATCCCTTCTTGATTCGCTCGAATCACCTTATGTATCTTCTTTCCTTATAAGAAATAAAATTTTTCCTTAGATATGGCTTTGGATATAATGAGCATCAACCTGAGTGTTATCAAATTTGCAATCACCTTATGTATCACATTACATATAGATATAGGCCTCAAATTATCAAAGGATTCTGGAGCATATGTTTTTTGAATGAGTGTAATGAAAGTAGAGTTAAAATTAGGGAGAATTATTTGTTCCTTCCTTGACTCTTCAATGACTCATAGTAGATTAGACCCTAAAATTTCATATAGATACAGAAATAATTTGATATTCCATCCATCTAGCCTTGGAATTTTGTCCTTTTGAATTTTTTATAATACCATTTTAAGTTCCTCCTATGAAGGCTCGTCTATAAGACTCCTGCTTTCATATTACTCAACAAATATAGGGAAAAGAAAATAAGTTTGGAGCACCTCGATAATTGAGTTTCCTTCAAGTGATTTAAAAATATTTATAAAATGGGATGCCCCATATTTTCTAGCTCAACAAAATTATCAAGTTCTATACCCTTCCCATCCTTGAGGCTCTAGATAATGTTGCACATTTTATTTCCCTTTGCATATGTGTGGAAGAATTTATTATTCTCATCTCTGCACTCCAGCCATATGGCTTGACTTTTGAGTCTCAATTCAACCTCTTTTTACTTTAGTATTATCCGAATGGAAAATGGAACCCGCCCAAGGTATTCACCCATGGTATCTTTCCATGGTATTTACCTATTGTTATGCGGGATTTACGACTGGAGACATAAGTATCTCCCCTAGGTCTAGTGGTATAACCTAGAACAACAAAGAGACAAGGAACCCAATGTTTTCCTTAAAGTAAAAAGTTGACAGGATGAATCCTACCTGGAATCTATTGAATGCTTCATTCCTTATTTAGCTCAATGCTCCAATCTTATCTATGATTGCCAAAATCAGAACCTGCACAGTCAGACAACACAAGCCAAGAAACTACGGGATCTATGCAGCATCATCTAAGAACTGTATTCAATAGATCAACATGGCATTGAAATACATGAAATAATAACATCATATATAGGAAAAAATAAATATTTACATTAACATAAATGGAGTGAGTTACAACCAAAAACAAGTGTTGATCTTGTAGACGAGCTCCTCTAAGTTGACTTGTCCTTTCCTTGTCACAAATTGCACCCCTAATCACCCTAAATGAACGAAATGATGTCTCTCATAACAAAATCATAAGGGTAGAATCACTCTCCAAAAGGAAACCTCTTGCATATGGAAGATTGTAAATATATAGAGGAGTGGGGTAAGTTTGGAGTCCTTGTCCTTTTACCAAGCTAGGGATTGAGATCAAATCTTGATGGGAGGATGAGATATAAGGATAAGGGATGGAAACTCCAAGGTAAGTATAGGATAGGATCTAAATTTTTTATCTGAGGTAAATGGTTACAACAGGTCCTAGAAGCTTCAAGAAATGGAGGCTTTGTGATTCTCTCTCTTTTTCTTGAATTTATAGAACCAACATAGGTTCAAAGGAGAGAAACTTGTAGGTTATCAACGTAAGCCATAGTGGAGAAACTTGTCGGTGATTGCAGTCCAACAAGAGGTCAGGGATAATTGGTCCTAAAACTCACTTAGATGATGCAGTTTTAGGCAGAAACTATGGGGAATTAAAGATGCATGCTTAGGGCTTTGTGCAATGATGATGACAAGGAGGGGAAAGGATGTTGATTGATCCCATTAGGAGGGTTATTGATTAGATGTGACAAAATGTCCTATAACACCTATGGTATTGTAACTCAAGAAGGCTATAAATAATGATCCTCACTTTGTAAAAGGAGATATCGATCCACCACAATGTAAGGATTTATCCATTAAATAAAGAAGCATATGATTTTCATATGTTTTTCACTATGTATATGCATAATAAGACACACCTCCCATAGGCTTCCTTGATAACCAGGAGGTTTCCAAAGATTCCTCCACTACTTTCCAGTCAGACTCCTCTAGCTCCATCTCTAACCACACCTAGCCAACGACCCACGCAACAAGGCTCCTCTACTTCCTGATCCAAACCCCACTCACCACGAGTCACTTGGCCAACTCCTCCACTATGTAGCGAGCCACCCTATGGAGCACCTGTGACATCAAATTTCCCAGTTCCTCACTCATTCACTCCCCCCCTGTCAAAAATAATTATGGTGTTGTGCATTTCAGCTAGAAATATTTCCCTTTACCTCGACAAATCCTTATCCACACAATAAACATCCTATGCAAGAACTTTTCAGCTAGTGTTCTATCAAACTATGCATATCAATCAGTGCCTCCACTAGTTAACAGTCTACCATCCACTCTTCCCATTTTTTAATCCATTGAGAGCACTCCCGTCAAACTCACAACTATACAAAAAGTCTTTGACAATCCACGAGTAGTAAGCCAAGAAGTATTTCAAATATTTTTCAAACAATACCAAGTGAAGGGGATACAAGGTTGCAGGGAAAAATCAATTTCAGTCACATACACACATATTATGTTGCTATATGTAGGAGAAACATCGGTAAAAATAGATCAAGAGGTGAAGAGGATTGTGTTGTTGACAAGAAACCTAATACAGTGCAACCCTCCTCAAAAAAAAATAAAAAAATCAATAAGCCTGTGGTGCATGCAAAACTGAAGCAAAATAAGAAGCAAACCAAGTCTTGTGATGCTGCAAAGAAAAGAGCTTTAGAGCTCGAAGAAGAGCCTCCAACACCAAAGGTTCCCCACACCATTTAAAGCACATGGAAGGCTAATGATATTGTCTGTCAGCCATATGATGGAGATTTTTTTACTGATAATGTTGTTGATGAATTCCTTGTGCATTTCAGTTGTGTACAAATGCCAGAAAATATGATCATAACCTCAAGTTTTATGTCCAATAGAGGAAACCAAATTATTGAGGAGTTGTTATTTGTCATTTCAAATGTGTATTACTATAAGGGAGGAACCTTTGAATTAAAAAATATTCTGGAATATGTGGAAAATCAAGAATTCACTTTCATTATTGTTGTCTATGAAAATCGCACATAGCCAAATGGAATTCTATTTATCAATTTTTCAGATGGAAACACAACCCATTTTAATGTATTTTCTAGTGCAAATATATAAACAATCTTGGTTTGACACCAAGCTTAGCTTTTAGAACTGTGAATTCTTCATTTTCCAAGTCTACCTCATCTCAACCTTCATTTAGATTTGGAAATGTGGGTTTTGGCATTGTAACTGTTGTGGCATCCTCATTGTTTGGAGGTGTTACTATTTATTATAATAATGACATTCATAATTTTTTATGAAGGCCCACATATAAGGTAAAGTGTTTCCTATTATCAAGGAGTTTGATTATATTTTTGATAAAGGGGGAGCTCATGAAATACCGAAATTTATTATATATAAATTATGCTACTACAGGTTTGGAGAGCTTGGTACGAGGTATGGCAAGCCTACTGGGTGGGATAAATCTAGGGAAATTGAAATAGAAAACATAACTATGAAAATTGATTATTTGGAGGAAGTATTTACAACATCTCATTGGAATGTGATAATTTACAAATATAATCCACCATATTTCTACTAGGCGGATATAAAAGAAAACTATCTCATCATGGTTATGGGTCAACCACACAAAACCCTTGCCACCGAAGTCCATTTGCTAGTTTGCACACTATCAACATCATAGATGGCCCACAAGCATTATAGGGTATATATATCCTCAGATCTTCATATTTCATGGTTATGGTTCATCAACAAACCCACAGTTATGGGTCAACCACACAAAAACCTTTCCATAAAAATTTATTTGCTAGGCCACATATTGTTAGTATCATAGTTGGACCACAAGAATTATAGGGTATCTCTATCCTTAGATGTTCACTCATCATGGTTATGGGTCAACCCCACAAAACCCTTGTATTCAATATCTCTTAGTTTTGGGTCATCCAAAAACCCATGATTATGGTTCAACCACACAAAACCCTTATCTTTATTAGTTCACATTCAAAAAAATATTCTCAAGAGGGAACTTACACAATGGGGACTATTGCTTCCTAAGGGGGAAAGAGTGATCTAAATGGAAAATTTCATATTCCCTTGGTATATCCCCATGGTATTGTAACTCAATAAGGCTATAAATAACAAGCCTCAATTTGTAAAAGGAGATATATGTCCATTGTGATGTACCTTTTCCGTTTTAATGTTTTCTAAGAATAGTTTAAGAGTTTTGTGTGTTTCTCTCCTTCCTCTCAGGGTTTAAGTCTCTTGTATCTTGGCGCCCTCCCCCAAGTTACATATCAGTAATTGATTTGAATGGAAAATGGCATCCACCCATGGTATTTACCCATTTTATATGCCCATGGTAAATTCCCATGGTATTTACCCATGGTATTGTGGCTAAATAAAGCTATAAATAACGAGCCTCACTTTGTAAAAGGAGAGATCAGTCCACCATTATGTAAGGATTTCTCCATTCAATAATGAAGGATTTTATTTTCATATGTTATTCACTATATATCTTTTATCTTTTAATGTTTTCTAAGAATATTTTAAGAGAATTTTATGTGCATCTCTCCTTCCTCTCAGGGTTTAAGCCTCATAGATCTTGGCCCCCTCCCTAAGATCTAGATCATAGTGTCTCATTCCTTATTTTTTGAATTCTCCTTCTCCTTTTAAATTCCAACGAGCTATGGTTACTCTTTGAATTCCTTATTTGGATCACTCTTTCCCCCTTATGAAGAAATAATTCTGGCTTTGAATTCTTCCATTTCAAAGCCTTATCCTTTCCCTTCAAAGAGTAACCATATCTCGCTCTTAATAGTTCCAATTCCAGTGTGGTCTCCTACTTCTTATTTCTCACCCATTATTTTTTTGTTTGAAAATTTTTGTGTTGGATTCAAATTAGAAGGTAGTAAAGGTGTGTTCCTGAGGGGTGAAAACATGACCTTTTAGTGTTATTTTACAAGGTTTATAAACTCCTCATATTTTAGACAAATAAAAAGTGTAGATTATAAATGATGTCTCTAGTCTCAAAGCTCTCCGAGGGGGGAAGGATGATGAAATAACTAGAGATGAACTTCCTTCAAGCATATGTCTACAAGGAGAGAGACTGGGGGATATAGTGGTATTAATCTGGAGTGAGGAAAGCCCAGATAAAGGAAGGGGGCAAAGAGGTGCATACAAAATTTGTATGGGAAGAGGTCTGTTCAGAAGATGTAGCAACAAAATTAGGGATAAAGGTATAGGGAAGAGAGGAAATAAGAGTAACTCCTAGTGTAGTTTCCATCTCCATATTCATAAATTCAGACTCTAAGTTGTTCATTTTTGGGTTGCTCTCTATGGTTGTTTTCATTGTTTGGTTAGTATCTGAAAACCTTGGTTCCATACCCTATGATCCAACATTCTTACTTTTTGCGGGAATTGAATGACCTCTTCCATGAAAATGGAGATCACAGTCTTTTACTAGTTTTCCATATTTATGAAATATTCTACAGTGGAAGATAACCCCCTCATAGTCCAACATTTGAATATGTCTTGGCCCTCAACCTATGTCAATGTTTTCTGGGATCCATTTCCATAAATCCAACAGAACCAAGATTTGAGCTACCTTCCTGATTCTTGACTTAATGAAAGAGGAATCATGGTGCATATATCTCCCCAAATATTTTCCAAAATATTGAAATACAAGGGCATATTAATAATTGGTTTATATTCCAAGGAGTCTCAAACCCATATAGGGACTTCATCCAACCTTTCCCTTTCTTCATTGAATAATAGAGTCATGAAGTTAAATAGAAAAGGTGATTTATCGATTATCTAGACCTTCTTCTTAAATTGAGATTCCTCCCTAGTATCCACAAATATCAGATGAATCCAACCTTTTGTTAGTAGAATTACCTCTAATGGATGTTGCACCATTAGTGTAATCTCCTGATATCCCCATTCTACAATGTATTACACTATCAAATGTTTGCATCTTGGAACAACCACTAGTGATTTTTTTTTCCATATCTACTAATTTTTGCATAGGAAAACCCCTTCCCAACATCAAGGATAGTTTGGCTTCAGTATAGTTCCTTGGACCTTGATACTTGAATTCTATGGAAAGATCCATTTCCCCATTTAATACTAGAAAATTGTGAAGAAAATTTTTGGTCAAATGGTATTTTTTTTTTGGGGGGGGGGGGGGTCATTTGGGATGAAACAAATGGTTTAAATACCTATGGTAATGTATCCCTCACCTAAAAATGTTTTATGAAAAGGTTAATAAGGGTATGAAAATATATACATGTGAAGACATTTTCCTAGAGAGGCATAGACCAAATGGAGTGAGCTCTTGCAACAACCACCATGGTGCCTTTCAGTCCGCTAAACACCCATCCCTCTATCAGGATCCTAATTCCTCAGACATCCTTTCCCCACTAGCACCCTTATCTTGCCTTGAGGCTTCTAGCACTCCATATGACTTCTATGGGGTACCTATGGATGGCTCAGGGGCTCCATTTTCTGACTATATCCCATCTGATCTACCTCCCTTTTTTCCTTTAACTCTGCGTGGACACCAAAATTGACTCTTACCCTTCAGGAGTTGATTCATAGTCCAAAATTTTGGTCTCTTCCATGACTAAACTCTTGCCAAGTCATCCTGCAAATTAGTTTACACAGTAATTTTTTCGACACTATATTTGATTGAATAAAGTAACTGGGAAGACATAAGCAAAACAACGAGTTTAGAAAATATTCCCTTAACCTTCACTCGACCAAATAAAACCACAAATTGTTGCTTTAGAAACATTGTTTGATTTCCCGCCATGCACACCTATGCAGGATATAAGTCTAACCCAACAGATGACATAGTAACATAGCTCATAACCCTCAAATCATATGATACGAGCTATCAAGACACACAATTATTTTACTCAATTTTACTTATTTATTCATTTTTCAAGTTACATCAATGATAAGTGTGATGCACAAACTGATCAGGCATCAATCCTCCACTAGGTAAATCATATTTATTGGTTGATTTTAAAAATTACAAAGTATCAAAATTAAATTGCAACCAAGCATAACGATAAAGAAATTCATAAAGAAAAATAAATAAACCATAGAACAACATATTCAGGAATATGACGATGTCACAAGAGATGGGTCCCTTGCACTTGTTCCAACTGGTGCGAAATTTTTGGAATCATAACGAAAATGACTCTCCAACTGGGCCAAGAAGGCATCCATCCTATCCAGGCAATACCTCTGGTGACATTTCACTCTTCGAATATCATTAAGAAAGGAAATGATTTCATTTCTATCTTCATGTTTTTCCATGAGGACTCAACCTGGAAAGGAATTCAATTGCCAATGCAAAGTAATAGAGTGCATGTATTGGTTCCTTCTTTCCTTGGTATGCCCAGAGTTATGAATCCAATTCAAGACCTCTACCATACTTTTTGTGTCTAGATAAGGCCTGATGCTCATGAGTAATATTTTTCTCAAGTTGATGAGTCTCCTCTTGAATGTTAGGAGAGGTCACTGAATGATAAGTCGCTACCACTTCTTGGGCTTGAGATTTTGCATGCAACCTACTTTGTTGGTTGCACCCACCATCCCCTATACAAATACACATTTGTTTCCTAAGCATTATTTCCAGATAGGAGAGAGAATAAAAACTACACTGGAATTCCACGAAAATTCCTTGAATGGGTTCCCACAAAACCAAGACCCAAACAACTTAAAATAGGATAAAATAGGTCTAGCAAAGACCCCAATTTCCCTAGAAACACAAACAAGGAAAAAATCAACTGATGCCCAAAAGCACAGCCCAGGCTAGATTCCAAGAATCCATTTAACTATGAAATAAGAATAACAAAGCCCACACAAGTTGGGGGAAGAAAGGAAATATAATTGCAACCATAAAAATACCACCAAAGAAGCGAGTTGATCAAACTTAAATTGCCACAAAGAATCCCCAAACTCACTAGAGGCTTAGAAATTCAGCTGATGGAGGAGCCAAAATATGAAAGCAGGACTAACCATAGAAACAGAAAAGACCCTAACGAGTACAAGAAAAAGGAAAAATAGAGAAGCAACTCCCATACTTCATAGTCGAGAAAAACTAAGGTTGAAAAAAACCATGATTGGGACCATTGAAAGAATTTTTTTCCGAATTCCAAAACAAAACCCTCATAATTCCATTTGATTCTACTTTATATGTCTCTAGTAGCTCTAAACCCTAGAACAAAGCTCCCACTCATCATCGCAATAGACCAACACTCCCACACTAACACCAGGAATAAGGGATCGAGGAAGCTATTGTGGGCCACCTTCTTTGGTAACCCATTGACCAATGAACCCCTCATAAGAAAAATCCAAATCTCATGCCATCTTCACAGCAAGCCAACCTACAAACCACGCCTAGCACTAAAGCACAAAGGGAAGTTTAGACCCACTAGCAACGAGGGTGCATTCCCACTCATAATTAAATAAGCAAGTCCACACATTGCAATCATGTACCCAAGAACTTACATCAATAATGTCATTGCTCAAAACAGAACTGGCTCAAAACAGAATTAAAGTTCGCATGTAACTTTGCATTAGAGAGGTTAGCCATGCCACTCTTCTTAATTACACTGAGAAACAATGAGGTAGAAGACACCCCTCCCAAGCTCCTTTGACAATTATACATTCAACCTGATCAATTTCTTTTTTATTTTTTAATTATTACATAAATATAGTATACATTTTTCAAACTCAATTTTGGTAACAACTAAAAAACTTTCACACCAGTCTAATTTTGGTCTTCTTGAAACTACTTTCCATTTACAATGATATACATACAAATTTGTTAAAATATTTTTTATTTTTTTTTTTTTAATTATTACATAAATATGGTACACACATTTTTTTCAACCACAATTTTGGCTAATTTCACACAAATCTAATTTCACTCATCTTTTTGACAACTTTAAAATTCCAGTCATTTTTATTTTTTTAATTTTTTTTTAAATTTCATTGTTGGCAGGGACAATTTTATACATAACTTCTTTTAATAAGATATATAAAAATCTAAAACTAATAAAAAATATATAAAGCCAAAACATTAAAAAATATTGTTCGACACATAAAAAGGAATACAAAAAGGGCTTCATGAAGGTTTTTGATACCACCAATAACGAATGATATGCCACTGCCATGAAGTTCCTATAGTAATTCCTTGTTATCTTTAATCTTTTGACATAAATTCCTCAAAGCCACTAGACCTAGCCTATTGTACTTCTCATGCGTATAACCTTCTTGGCCTCGCTTAGCCATCGAGAGCTAAGCCAACCCATCCCCTCACTCCTTGTGACAAGGCATCCACTAGAATACGGTATCCTCAGAAAACTTGAGCTAATTAAAATAATAAAAAAACAAATATATATTATAAAAAAAACTTGATTTTTTTGAACTGTATATTATAAAAAAGCTTGATCTTTTAAAAATGTATAATGTGTTTTATAAAAATTTTAAATGAGAGTAAGGTTGATATAAATTTATATTCATTATAGAATAAAGTATAAAATACATTTTAAGTTTTAATAATTGTTAGCAAATTTTTTTTCAATATGAATTATTGTGCAAATATATAGTTTATCCTATTATACTGTTTTGTTTTTTTTAATTTTAATGAAATTTTTTTAGAGAATAGTAACTTTGAAAAGATGAATTATTACTTTCACAATATAACTTTTCATAAATGTTATTAATAGACTAGATACAACATGTTAGATGAGGTTTTTTTTCATAAATATTATTAATAGGGTAGATACAACATGTTTGATAAGACTTGAACCCACACAAGTAAACAAATTGTTCACCAAACCACTTAAACTAAAATCTTTTAGTTTCTCTTAATATTAATATGGTCATTTTTATTATTTATAAAAAAATAGTTTTGATAAATTTAATTTAAATTAAATATTATTTAATTAATTTATAAATAATTTATATTATATGGTATATAATTTTTTTAGGTGATAATCACATCAAAGAATATATTGTCGATTTCATCATCAAGACCTGATGATGAACCACACTTGCTAGTTCGAAACGCATAGGCAATATATTCTTTGATGTGATTATCACCGAAAATTTTATATACAATTTATGGATCACAGAAACCAAATTCCTAATGAAAATTTATAAAATGTTCTAAATAAATACTCTTACCTCCATCATTATAAAAAAAATTTCTAATCATAATAAAGAATGTTATGTTTATTTTAAATAAAAACATATGTTCTATATTTCACATAATTTATTTTTAAAACAACTAAACAAAATGTATATTTACAATAATTTGAAATAATATAAATGTATTTAAAAAAAAAATACATAAATAATATAAAATTAAAATTATTATAAAACAAAATATAAAATAAATTTGAAGATTCATATTAAAATATTATTACATTTGATGTTTTTATTTTTATTTTTATTATTATTATTATTATTTTACTTCAGTTAATTTTGAAAAGTAAATATTATTTAATTATATTATAAATAAATAGTGTGAAAGTTCATGAAACGTTTTGAGTGAATATTTTATTTATTATTAGATTTTTTTAAATCAATAATATTAATGAATAATTTTATTTTTTTAAGATGTTTCATAAATGGTTTATATTATTTATTTTTAAAATAATTTAATAATATGTTCAATTAATTATAAAAAATATATTTAGAATATTTATTATTAAAATAATTTTATTTGGGAAAATAGTTTTTCAAAACTTTATGTAAAATTTAGAATTGGTGAATAATGGTAGAGTGTCTATTTTTTTTAACGAGAAGTCATGGAAAACTAAAAAATTTCAAAACATATTTTTTTCTACAAAAATGATATAGAAAGAAAATGAGTATCCACAAAATTACCTTTATAACAATCAAAATACCCATCAAATTCCATCCCTATTTACACATATAATTTCCTCATTATTTAACTGAAACATTGAGTGGATATATTCGTTTATGAATTGTGAAAAACATATTGAAGGAGGGCACATTGTATTCCCTCCCCCTCACGACTTTAGAATGCACATTTTGGAATTATATATTATTTAATTACGTTATAAACTAGCAGTTGCTTTTAAAGGTGCAAAGATACACTAAAGGTAGTTCTTGTTAAGATTTGGGAAGATTTGTTTTTCATTATTGTGCTTGAAGTAGCAATTTTTCCTTGTGGTTATGTATACAACATCTTGAATGAATTATCACAAAAATATCTTAATTGGGAGCATCCCAAATTTAAGGATTGGGAGTGGAGCACCCCAAATTCTGCTAATGTAAGTTTTAACCACAACTATGTGGGACCTGCACATAATCTCGCTAATGCAATATCAAAAGGCTAAATTCCATGTGTGCTAATCATGTAAATATTGGAAATTGGCTAGAACAACATGTGATTGTGAGGACATGAATACGTCTATTTACAATTTTACCAAAATAAGCAATCAAATAAATAAAAACATAAAATATAATCACATAAAATATTTACACATAAAGATGGTATTGGAATAGAAAGTTTTACCATTTTCTAATTTCATTTTCTATTACAAATACATGAAAAGCTTGGAAAATGAGAAGAAAGTACAAAAATACAAAAAAAAAAATGGAAAATCATAATGGAATAAGAAAGTTTACACATTTTTCTAATTCAAAAATTTATTGTTAAATATTTTTACCAAATCAAACTAAGGGCAACAAAAACTCTTCAAATTTAAAATTTTAGAGTGCAACCATTTTTTTCAAATTTTAAATTTTAAAATAATATATTATATAAAATTTGTATAAAACAAATTACAAAACTTAATTTAGTGATCTGTGAGAGGGTTAGAAATATTCAATAATAGATGATATTAATGGAAATATTTACACATAAAAGGTAAGAAAATACAAAACAAAATGGAAAATTATAATGGAATAAGAAAATTTACCATTTTTTAATTTCAGTTTTGCTTTTAAAAAAGCTTAGAAAATGAGAAAGGAAAAGTAAAAAAATAGAAAAGAAAATGTAAAATCATAATGGAATAAGAGTGTAAAATACGATAACTTGAGGAAATGTAGGGAGTTAAAATTTTTTTATCTGATTACTTTCGTCATTACATAGAATGTTTAACAGTTTACAGTGTAATTTTATAAATAAGAATAGTAAACTCCTAAAACCTTAACAACCTCCATTACAGTATATTAACTTAATACTATATGATGTAACCATCCATTCATTTCATTACTCATATAGTCATCACATAATTAACATTATGAACATCATAACAAGAAAGGAATCAACCTCATCATCTGGACATAATAATCAATCACATCATTGAACACCAATATACCCTGGAAACCCCGTATGGAGAAAACTAGCAAACGTTTAATTTTATCATTAAACGCTCATGAGGGTGTTCATCCCATCACTCAATGGCTTATAAGGGAGACCATCCCTTAACCATCGTTTTATATAATCTTACAAGGAAATATGCAAATATCTAGCTTAAAGCCATTACAATAAATATGATACCATTTACCCTTTGGTCTTCATATCTTCGGATCTTCACATCTTGGTGGCATGGATGTACCTACAATGGACCATCACATATTGGACCTTCCTGCAATTCACACTCATCTACATGAACATTAATCTTGCCACCAGGACAAACATAATTTTCCTTTGTACATGACAAGCTTAATATTCATTTGTACATGTCACCATCATTCCCTGCTATGATTCCTTCAACATAAAAAGATGTCAAGATTCTTAAAGTATTAATCAATGTGTAATCATGACAAACAAGTAAAGTACCTTGTCATTCTCTCCTTATTAACACATATATCATATGTGCTGGTTATAGGTCATCACAATAACTAATTCTTACGTCGCATAAGCACACATTCTTGCAAGACAATGGCTACATCTCCCAAGCCTTTCTTTAAAATAAACTAATACATCAGTTAAGATAATCATGCATGTGATTTACATACATTTTAATAAAAATAGCTAACCCTTAAGCTATTACCTTTAGTGCATGGAATGCAAGTTAATATAACAATTGTTTCTTCCATGCATGTGAATGCATACCGATTCCAAAAGACTCTCCTTAAAGGAGTGCTTACACAACGAAGCACATAACCTCCTTCACAAGTCTTCCAAAGAAAATCTCAATGCTAGTGAACATGTAATCATATGTAAATATACGCAATTATGAATATAAATACATGTCTTATTTTCCAGATTAAACTAACAATCATATTCAATGTAGTTTTAATACTACAAGCTATCTTTCTTCATACAAAAATATATATTATGGTTCAATTAAAAGCTAATACATATGTTGCATGTATATGCAAGATCTTCCTCCAAGAGGAATTTAACTTCACGTTGATGATAATATAAAATAATCACTTAGATGAATAAACTGATTATTTCCTTTAACCATGAATTTATTAAATAACTTAACTTTAGCAACACCATGGTAAACAATCCATGGATTTATTACATAACTAATATTTGCAAACACCATGGTAATCTACCCATGCTTTTATGAAATAATTAATATCCATAAACACCATGGAAAAACTACCCATGGATTTATGAAATAATTAATCTCCATCAACACCATGGAAAAACTACCCATGGTTTTATGAAACTATCCATGGATTTATTGAATAACTATTCTTTACCAATGTAATATCATTAGTTGATAAATCTTGTTTGTATCTCACATATTTTAAATATATGCATATGTTTTTCCTATCTATATGCATTAAATACAATGTATAGAAAATATGAAAACATGCATATTTATCCAAACATGCATGAAATAAATACGCACAATAGACACATGCTTATTTTAGATATGCATGCATTTCAAACGTCTCAATATAAGGTTACCAAAGCCTTAATCTCAATATGTCCACCAAAACATATTTTCGCTTTAAGAAAGAAAATCTCAACTTATTTCCCTTGAATTATTTTCTCATCTTGATATGAAAATAAATTGTAAATTAAGTGAACTATATATCTCAAGAGTCACTCTCTTTAATCTATTTAAGAAAAAATACCTTGAACTTGTTATCACTTCATAATTTAAATGAGTACAAAATCTCTTTTAAAATACGAGCATTCCTTTTCTATTTTCTTGCTTATGTAATATTATGTAAATATTTTTATTAAAGAGTTATTCTCTTTAATCTATTCAAGAAAATCCTAACTTATTATATCTTTCCAAGAAATATTTTCTTATATATTCACTTCATCTTGATATGGGAATAAAACTTGTTTATAATGAGATTGAAAGATAACTGAGGTAATTAATCAATAGTAAGTTTGTTTCAGTCATATTCCAAATACTATTGAAATACCCTCTTCTTCTTATTATTTAACGTTTCCCCATAATATTTTCCCAAGAAAAGTTATATATATAAATCACCAAAACAAATATTTATATGCAGTGTTATTTTTCCAAATAAGAGCCTTAATTATTATCCTTTTTCCACAAGTAAAAATGCATGAAATAATTCTCAAGACCGCTTATTTAATCTTGGAAACAATTATTTCCAAACTTTCCAGTAAAACAAATTAACAAAATACTTACTTTTTAATTTCTGGAAATTTGGTTGTACAGGCTCTCCTACAGCAACTCCAGCTGCGGATCCCCATTTATTGCCCAAGTATAAGGAAGCTTCATGCTGTTTCTTGACTCGATCAGATCCACGTTCTTCACAAAAGCTTTGGATTTGTGCACAAGCTGACGGACAGCATCGTAACTCTTGCCATACCCCGTTTTTCAACGACTTGGCAGCAGACACAGATATGGCCAGCGCTAACAAATTGCTCAGAAGAATGGCGAGGACGCGAGCCATATCGAGCGAAACTCTTGGAATCTCTAAACAAAGCAAAGGCGAAGAAATAATGATATGGGTTGGTTCCCATTCCACTTATGGTGCTGACGAGCAAGTTATTAGGTCGATATAAACCACAGGTCATACCATTAAAACACCACACAAATCAGTTTTCAAACGATTCAAGATTTCGTTCAACTGTTTCTTGATACAACTGTTTTTTTGTAAATCATGGTAAAAATTGTAAATTACGATAGTTTCGTGGGCGTTACATACTCCCCCCCTTAAGAGAACACCGTCCTCGGTGTGCTTCTCTTACTGAAATTTAAACTTATACTCATGATATAATAATATAAACAACCCAAAGGGGTTCCTTCCCCTTGGCAATGAAACACTTTCGTTCCTTAAATGTCATTATTTAAAACAACAATGTTATTATCTATAAGCATGTATAGTGCAAAGAAAATTTCATTTCCATTTCTAACTGCTTATCCCTTATTCAATTCACAAAAGTATAGAAAAAAATATCTATACGAACTTACCAACCAATTACTATTGGAAGAAATTATGGCTTTTGCGCAAGCCTTCTGAGAATGGTTGAACACCCATCAACACCTGTAATGTATGACTAACAATTCAATCACATTAGTCACATAGTTCCAATCAAATGAAAATACTTGCAACTATCAAACATTCTTGCAATATATAGAGATATTTTAATCGAAGTACTTCCACAAGTACTTAGAGAGACCAACCCTCTCATCAATGCATCATGTGCACAATGTCTTAGCTCCTGCTAAAGACATTTATACAGTGCTTCACTCAGAGAGCACCTAGATCTCTGATCATATCAATGGTCAATCCATGCACCATAGGCATATCCTAGCATCTGCTAAGACATTCAAACAAATTAGTAATATTATAAATGAACTTATTTATACTTATCTGGAAATTTAGTCTTTCAAGCTATGGTCCTCCCAACCATCAAGTGAGGCAATTATGTCCTCCACTTGCCCCCTAGCTCCAGAATCTGGACAGTGTCATGGGTCAACAGTGGATTCTTCTGCTGTGACATTGGGATGGCCAATCCAGTCACACTTAGAAAAGCCTGGAAGAGAAATTCGGGACAGTTCAGTCCAATTCTCCAATTCCAGTCATACTCAGATGTTTTTGGCTTTACAAGGGTTGCTGGAAGCTATTTTCAACTGGTCCCAACCAGCTCGAGAAAATACTCCCCCTTTACCAATTTCACAGAATGCCTACTCCTCCCCGGGGATCCAGCTTATCCTCAGAGGAGTAGTTAACTGTCTTACGAACTGTCCCCAACCACTTCCTATTCTTGGAAACAATTACCATCAGCTTAAGATTTTCTTTTCATTAATTAATTTCAGCAATTTAAATAACTTGCTTTATCAACAATGATGATTTAAATTTTTCTTGTCAGATAAAAGAGAATTAAACAAATTATCTTGAACTAGTTAATACTAGTTAACTTTAATGAAGATGTCATAACTTCCCCCCCTGGAAGTAACATACATTTAAATTTTTCTTGTCAGATAAAATAAAATTAAACAAATTATCTTGAACTAGTTAATACTAGTTAACTTTAATGAAGATGTCATAACTTCCCCCCCTGGAGGTAACATACATTTAAATTTTTCTTGTTAGATAAAAGAAAATTAAACAAATTATCTTGAACTAGTTAATACTAGTTAACTTTAATGAAGATGCCATAACTTCCCCCCCTAGAAGTAACATACATGTGTGGTACAGTATTATTTCTGAACTAACAAAATCTTTCACATTAAAACATGATACTTTAACATTTACTGTTGCAATTCTCATTGCAATTTTTGCGATGTTTTGTTTTTCACAGATCTTATGTTTCTATTAAGCTACCCATGCTTACTATAAGAAACAATGCTAATCGTAAATATGTATTTCTCAAGCACATATTATCTTATGCAAACATTTCCAATTCTCATAATGTTCTGTTCCAACAGACTGACATACGAAGTAATTATCATAATCACTTGTTCACAACTTTCAAATAGCTTTAGTCAAAATCGATTCATGCATATAACCTTCATTAGTTATTCAAGCATAACTAGTCAATAGTTTTAATGCATCCATGACGACTCATGCAAACACTAGTTAGTCAACTAGAGTCATTAAGTTAAGTTTCATAACTTGATCCATTAAGAGACTTCATTCAACTCTATCATTCTATAGTAGGACTTTCTTCATCCTTTGCATTCATGCATTAGTTTCACACAGCTCTTTTTAAGTAGTGCATGGTAGCTTATAAATTTTATTGCATGCAAAAACAATTTATTCTTTTCAAGCTCAAATGAAAAGTAACTATTTTTCTTTCATGCTTTTATTCTTTCTTTCCTAAAGAAATAAAGCATAATACACATATTAATTTCATATGCATATTCTTATGCAGAAAATTATACTATAATAGCATGTACTCTTTAATAACTCTCTTAAATGGAAGCTAATCTCATGCAATTCCATGTATGTAACAATTCATTTTAAAGGAAATCAACATGCATATGCATAGACTTCTTAAAATAAAATAAAATAAAATACTTATCTTTATTTCATTTGAAGGACTTCTCTCCCTACTGCAATACTCATCATCATCAAGAATTCACATTGCTCCTCCACAGCAATGTTTTCTTTTAGCAGCATCGATAAGATTTTATAGCATAATTAGATAAAACCTTAATCAACAAATAATTAATTCTTAATCGATAAATAATCACTCTTTGAGTGATCCTTTAACACCTATTCATGTGCATATATAAGATGTAAATGCAATGTCACAACATGCTTTTTTCTAACATCTCTACATTAGTGTGAGTAACTAATTATCAATTCATGTCAAATAGTTCCCACATTATTATGACATCTTTCACACACACACACATTCATACAAGACCAATCACTATATCTGTTTAGGAAATTCCTTTTAATGGAAAATGACACAATGTGCATTCGCTTTACTTAAAACTTTTACAAAAGACCAACCACTTCAGATTTTGCCTTTGGAGCATGCAAATATAATGAAGCTAACACATTGACTGTTGTTCCTATGCATACCATGTATAAAGATTAATTTTCCAACATAGTACTTAACATAATCTAGTAGGAAAACTCATGATTCCTCTTCGAGGACACATAACATAATAGGCATGCAAAACATGGTTTTCGTTTCCATAAAACTAATGGAATAAAACATAAGAATACATACCTTATTCTTGAAATATTATACCCACATTAGCCATGTATATATTTCAAGGAAACCAAAACATTACTTTAGTTTTGTACATGTAATTCATCTTCTTTGTCAAAGAATTCTTTTCTAAAGTATGATAACAAAACATGTTATCTTTTTCCACATATAAACTTATGTTCTTTCTGATGAAATCTAATACAACTATTGCATGCAAAGAACATTGTTCCTCTATGATTCTACATGCAAGTTGCTCATGCTTTTCTTCCAATAATTTATCATAGATAGCCTCTTTTATGCATAAAACTATGCAACACTAACAAGGTTAACTTAACCTTTAATATACCTAAATCAAGAAGTTGACATAATCCATCTAGCAATGTAGTATATTCAAGAGGTTATTCTCTTTAGCCTATATTTATTTTCAAGAAAAGAACCTGGATCCCTTATCATTTAACACACAAGTACAAAATCCCTTTTAAAAGAAATCAATCTTCCTATCTTTTCTTAAATAAGATATATATAAAGGCAAGCAAGGTTACTTATTTATGTTTTACTACTGCTCACACCTTTCAAGATACATACTAGTAAGCTTTGCAATAACTCACATGGGTTCTTATCAGCAAAACTTAGCATAGTAGTTTGGTCTTTTACCATGGTATATCTTTTTAAAAGATTATCATATTAGCAATGCTTTATCACTTTCCAAAAGAACTAGCACAATCTTGCATATTAAGTAAAACCACATTTTACTTTGTATTTGTCTCTTTTAGTTGCAAGATTCACATGCAAGATTTATTTTCAAAATATACATATTTCTCTCAAGAATAATCAAATGTATATTAGTTAAATTTTCAAGAAACCAAATTCCCAAATCCTTTCAAGGAAACTTCAATACAACAATAGAAGTTTTACATACATGGAAAATACATATCATTTTTAGAGAAACTCTAACTCAACAGTTATTTACTTTGTAAGCAGTGTATTTTCCATAAATGCAATAACTATTACTTGCAAGACAAGAAAGATATTAATACTTATCTCTTGAAACTCATTGTTCAACCTGGATTAGAGATGCGATGCCTTCCATCCCGAATCCCTCAATTTCTTTTCGCTAACTCCCAAAGGTGCCAGTGTTGCAACCTTTAGCTCTGATACCACTTGTAACATACACCATTAACTTCACAGGGAAATGTAAGGAGTTAAAAAAAAATTATACAAGTTACTCGTCATTACATAGAATGTTTAACAGTTCACAGTGTAATTTTATAAATAATAATAGTAAACTCCTAAACTCTTAACAACCTCCATCACAGTATATTAACTTAATACTATATGATGTAACCATCCATTCATCTCATTACTCATATAGTCATCACATAATTGCCATTATGAACATCATAACAAGAAAGGAATCAACCTCATCATCTGGACACAATAATCAGTCACATCATTGAACACTAATATACCCTGGAAACCCTGTAGGGTGAAAACCAGCAAACGTTAATTTTATTATTAAACGTTCGTGAGGGTGTTCAACCCATCACTCAATGGATTATAAGGGAGACCATCCCTTAACCATCGTTCATATAATCTTACAAGGAAATATGCAAATATCTAGCTTAAAGCCATTACAATAAATATGATACCATTTACCCTCTGGTCTTCATATCTTCGGATCTTCACATCTTGGTGGCATGGATGTACCTAAAATGGACCATCGAACATTGGACCTTCTTGCAATTCACACTCATCTGCATGAACATTAATCCTGCCACCGGGACAAACATAATTTTCCTTTGTACATGACAAGCATAATATTCCTTTGTACATGTCACCATAATTCCCTGCTATGATTCCTTCAACATAAAATGATGTCAAGATTCTTAAAGTATTAATCAATGTGTAATCATGACAGTAAAGTACCTTGTCATTCTCTCTTTAATAACACATACCTCATATGTGCTGGTTATAGGTCATCACAATAACTAATGCTTACATCACATAAGCACACATTCTTGCAAGACAATGGCTACATCTCCCAAGCGTTTCTTTAAAATAAAATAATACATCAGTTAAGATAATCATGCATGTGATTTACATACATTTTAATAAAAACAGCTAACCCTTAAACTATTACCTTTAGTGCATGGAATGCAAGTTAATATAACAATTGTTTCTTCCATGCATGTGAATGCATACCGATTCCAAAAGACTCTCCTTAAAAGAGTGCTTACACAAAGAAGCACATAACCTCCTTCACAAGTCTTCCAAAGAAAATCTCAATGCTAGTGAGCATGTAATCATATGTAAATATACGCAATTATGAATATAAATACATGTCTTATTTTCAAGATTATATTAACAATCATATTCAATGTAGTTTTAATACTACAAGCTATCTTTCTACATACAAAAATGTATATTATTTTCAATATAAGCTAATACATATATTGCATGTATATGCAAGATCTTCCTTCAAAAGGAATTTAACATCATAATCATGTTAATATAAAATAATCTCTTAGTTTATTCATCTAAGGAATAAAACTAATTAGTTCCTTTAACCATGAATTTATTAAATAACTTAACTTTACCAACACCATGGTAAACAATCCATAGATTTATTAATTGACTAATATTTGCAAACACCATGGTAATCTGCCCATGGTTTTATAAAATAATTAATCTTTGTCAACACCATGGAAAAACTACCCATGGTTTTATGAAACTATCCATGGATTTATTGAATAACTAATCTTTACCAATGTAATATCATTAGTTGATAAATCTTGTTTGTATCTCACATATTTTAAATATATGCATATGTTTTTCCTATCTATATGCATTAAATACAATGTATAGAAAATATGAAAACATGCATATTTATCCAAACATGCATGAAATAAATACACACAATAGACACATGCTTATTTTAGATATGCATGCATTTCAAACGTCTCAATATAAGGTTACCAAAGCCTTAATCTCAATATGTCCACCAAAACATATTTTCACTTTAAGAAGGAAAATCTCAACTTATTTCTCTTGAATTATTTTCTCATCTTGATATGAAAATAAATTGTAAATTAAGTGAACTATATATCTCAAGAGTCACTCTCTTTAATCTATTTAAGAAAAAATACCTTAAACTTGTTATCACTTCATAATTTAAATGAGTACAAAATCTCTTTTAAAATAAGAGCATTCCTCTTCTATTTTCTTGCTTATGCAATATTATGTAAATATTTTTATTAAAGAGTTATTCTCTTTAATCTATTCAAGAAAATCCCAACTTATTATATATTTCCATGAAATATTTTCTCATATATTCACTTCATCTTGATATGGGAATAAAACTTGTTTATAATGAGATTGAAAGATAACTGAGGTAATTAATAAATAGTAAGTTTGTTTCAGTCATATTCCAAATACTATTGAAATACCCTCTTCTTCTTATTATTTAACGTTTCTCCATAATCTTTTCCCAAGAAAAGTTATATATATAAATCACCAAAACAAATATTTATATGCAGTGTTATTTTTCCAAATAAGAGCCTTAATTCTTATCCTTTTTCCACAAGTAAAAATGCATGAAATAATTCTCAAGACCGCTTATTTAATCTTGGAAACAATTATTTCCATACTTTCCTGTAAAACAAATTAACAAAATGCTTACCTTTTAATTTCTGGAAATTTGTTTGTACAGGCTCTCCTACAGCAACTCCAGCTGCGGATCCCCATTTATCGCCCAAGTATAAGGAAGCTTCATGCTGTTTCTTGACTCGATCAGATCCACGTTCTTCACAAAAGCTTTGGATCTATGCACAAGCTGACGGACAGCATCGTAACTCTTGCCATACCCCGTTTTTCAACGACTTGGCAGTAGACACAGATATGGCCAGCACTAACAAATTGCTCAGAAGAATGGCGAGGACGCGAGCCATATCGAGCGAAACTCTTGGAATCTCTAAATAGAGCAAAGGCGAAGAAAGAATGATATGGGTTGGTTCCCATTCCACTTATGGTGCTGACGAGCAAGTTATTAGGTCGATATAAACCACAGGTCATACCATTAAAACACCACACAAATCAGTTTTCAAACGATTCAAGATTTCGTTCAACTGTTTCTTGATACAACTGTTTTTTTGTAAATCATGGTAAAAATTGTAAATTACGATAGTTTCGTGGGCGTTACAGAAAGTTTACCATTTTCTAATTTCATTTTTTCTTCCAAATAATTAAAAAAACTTATAAAATGGGAAAGGGAAAGTAAAAAAATAGAAAAGAAAATGAAAAATGGTATTGGAATAAGAAAGTTTACCATTTTCTAATTTCATTTTTCCTTTCAAAGACTTGAAAAGCTTAGAAAATGGGAAAGAGAAAGTAAGAAAATACAAAAAAAAAAAAACAGAAAATCATAATGGAATAAGAAAGTTTACTGTTTTCTAATTTAATTTTTTATTTCAAAGGCCTAAAAAGATTTTTAAATGGAAAAGGAAAGAATTTGTCTATGTAAATTGTAATACATTGCTAATTTTAAAAGAAGTGACTATTTTTGGGATTTTATATATTTTTTAAATATGGTTATATTTATTATGAAGAATTTTATATACATAAGTTTTTAAATTAGAAGGGTATTTTAAATTCAAGTTTAGAAAGGAATATAAGTTTTGAAAAGAAATGATAAGTGTGGTTTTTAATTCAAAATAAATTTAAAAAATAGTAAATGAAAGGTATTATTTTCACAAAGAAAACATTTTTTTAGGATGTATAATGTCAATTTTTTTTCTCTAATTTATTTCAATAATACTTTGACACGATCCAAAGACTTCAATCTCTCTACTATTATTATTATTATAATCCATAGAAGTTGTATGGTTGTTAATAATCTAGGAAAATCATGCAAAGTCTACAATACAAAAGAAAATAAATTTAAATGAAAACCTTCAAAGTGTTATCCTTACAAAAACCACAGGCAAGCATTGTAAGTCAATTAACGTCTTCTAACATTGCTAGCAACCAGTAGTTAAGGAAATTAGCACTAGTGTTTTAGCACAATGAGGATTTCTTGGAAAATCCATGAATCTTTGACACATAAAACTAGGTCACCATCTATGCTACATTAGTTGAGATATGGGTGTTGGGGGAGGCATGACTAGTTGAGATCTGTACAAAATAACAACATGGAGGAAGTTGGTCATCTTCAGGAAGTACCGTATCACAACAATATTTATAACATAAATGGTTAAAACTTACCATTTTCTAATTTTGTAATAAAAAAGTTTACCATTTTCTAATTTCATTTTTCCTTTCAAAGACTTGAAAAACTTAGAAAATAGGAAAGAGAAAGTAAGAAAATACAAAAAAAAAATGAAAAATCATAATGAGATAAGAAAATTTACCATTTTCTAATTTAATTTTTGCTTTCAAAGGCTTAAAATGTTTTTTAAATGGAAAAGGAAAAATTTGTCTATGTAAATATGTAATACATTGCTAATTTTAAAAGGAGTGACTATTTTTGGGATTTTATATATTTTTTAAATATTTATCATACAGATCCAGCCGTGGACAATGTGACAGTTGATTAACGACAGAAAATAAAAAGGTCGACTATGGTAAGTAGTGGAATGATTCAAAAGTAAACAACTTTGGTGTAATAAATTGTGAAAGTTTATAAAATGTTTCGAGTGAATATTTTAATAATAACAATATTAATAAAGTGAATATCTAAATATTTCTTCAATTTTATAATTAAATAATGTCTTAATTAATTGTGAAAAATTATATTTAGATTATTTATTATTATAAACAACATATTTAAATAAAAAATAGTTTAGAGAAAATTTATGTGAAAAAAAAAAATTTATTTATTTTTATTAACATTTTAAATAAATAGATATATTAAATAATTATTAATTGATTTATTTTTAAATTAAATTAATTAAATTTCTTCCTTTTCTTATTTTAGTAAAACTAGCAATTATTTATAATGGTTAGTTGGAGCGTTTTTTTAATTATTTAAACAAAATATGTTCAAATATGATTATCACTAAAAGATTTTATATACATAAATATTTGAAGATAAATTACTTTTTTCTTATTATTACTCAAAAAATTTATATACATAAATATTCATATAAATCACTCATAAATATTCACATAAATCATTTTTTTTTATTATCACCAAAAAATTATATATATATATATATATATATATATATATATATATATATATATATATATAACTTTTTTTAACATGTCTATATATTTTTTATCCATGGAAATGATGCAACAATGTTCACATAAATCACTTTTCTTTTTTCAAGGTCTATCACATTCCATACAAGAATTGCACAATTCTAATCAATTATTTCATCTAGGTGAAAGGGGTGGAAAAAGAGGAGGCGGCGAATCACGATGAGGAGGAGGTGGCCGACGAGGATGCGGTGTTGTAGGAAGTGGTGGTGGTGGAGGACGAAGTGGCTGACGGCCCTGAATGCCCGCTTGATTGTCATAATGTAATTCTACAAAGATGGTTTGTTTAAGAAGTCTTTCCAAACTCACACTTTGACATCTTAAGAAACAATTTCTCTTTCTTCAAAATATCAAGCACTCTATTCACATGCAAGACATGATCTTCTCTTGTTTTGCTGAAAATAAAAATTTCATCTGAGTAAAAAATAAAAAAGTCATTAAGGAATGGTCTCAAAACATTATCCATAACTCACGTAAAAGTTGTCAGTGCATTACACAAACCAAAAGGCATAACTAGCTACTCAAAGAGTCCTTGTTTGGTTTTGAATGCAGTTCTCCAATATCACTTTCTGCAATTCTTACTTGATAATATCCACTTCTTAAATCTAACTTAGTGAAAAAATTTTCTTCTTTCAGCTCATCAATCAAATCATCTATTCTTGGGAGTGGGTAGCAATTTTTTACCATGATTTTGTTCAAAGGTCGAAAATCTACACACATGCGCCAAGTCCCATCTTTCTTTGGAATCAAGACTATCGGTGAACTGCATGGCGAGGTGCTTGTCCTTATGATTCATTTAACCAACATCTCCTTGATTTTACTCTTTATTTCAGCATCCTCCATTATCGACATGTGATACATACGGATGTTTGGAAGAGGACAATCTCGCTGCAACTGAATCTCATGTTGAATTTCCCTTTTCGGAGGCAATCTTGTTGGCTCCTTAAACATCTCATGATGTCCATTAACCACATCATATAAACTGATTTCAACTTAGGATCACATCCCAAATATGATTCATGATTAATATCAGCTTTAGTCTTAATCATAAGAAGAAAAAAATTCTTATGAATTTACCAGCCTCTTTACTTATCCAGCATTTACCATAGCAATGTTTGTCTTCTTGCGATGTGATCTAACAATGAACTCCTTGCCATATTTGAATAAATGATACTTGTTCTCATGGCAATAAAAGATCGCTTTCCTGTCATACAAGTAAGGACTCCCTAATACAATACCAGTTATGTCAAGTGGAACTACATCTAATTCAATTGTGTCAACAATGCTTGCAGTGATTGCAAACCTCAATATACATTTTCTTGAAACCTGTAAATTTCCATCCTTACATATCCAACCCAATGGATATGGTTTTGGATGTGGTATGGTGTCAAGGTTAAGTTTCTTGACCAAGGCTTCAGAGATTAAATTTTCTTGTGACCCACTATCAAACAATGTGTCAATATTGGTATGCTTGGATATGACCCTCACATGAAATAGTTATATTCTTTCTTCTTCGTTTGGAGTGTTTATGTGACAGTTTGATGTACTGGTACTGGGTTTAGCTTCAAATTGTTTTCCATTCATTTTCTTCAATCCCATGGCTGTAATTTTATATTCATCACTTGAATCAGATCCTAAATCATGTTGAGCTATAGCAGCAATTTTCTGTTTCCCTTTTTTATTGGGTTTCTTTGGCCTCAATTCAGGATGTAATTTCCAACAATGAGTTTAATCATGGCCTTCTTTTGAACAATGTTTACAAACCACTTTTTCTCCCTCTTTCTTAACATATGAATTCTTTTTGTTTTTACCTTTTGAGGTCTTTTCCTTGGCTTTACCCTTAAAAGGTTCCTTCCTACCCTCTTCAAAAATGTTCTTCCCTCTAGCTTCTAAATGTGTGACATGAACACAAACTTCATCTAGACTAGCATGGTTAAACATGAGAATAGTATGTTTTAGATCGCTATGTAAGCCTCCTATGTACTTTAGAAAAGTATTTTGGCTCTGCAAATCCACGCCTAATAAGAGAGCTCTTCTCCTAAATTGTTGGGTGTATTCTTGCACATTTTGTCCCTTTAATTGCCTAAAGTTTTGCCATTTCATGATGGATTTATGCATATGAGCTAATGGATAATTTTTTTTTTTTAATATCAGTAATGATATCTGACCATGATAGAATAATCTTACCATGTTTCTTGATTTCCTCCTTTGTCTGGGCTTCCCACCAAACAAGTGTTGCATCTTCCATTCTCAAAGAAGCTAATTGAATTTTGGTATCATCATCTTGAAGGTTCTGTATTCTCAAATATACCTCCAATTGTCTAATCCAATTATAAATATTTTCTGCATTGACTTCACGATTAAACATTGGCAATTCAAACTTAACATCAAGTTTTAATAAAGGATTTTTACCAGTGCTCTTAGACTTGTGTGGCTGATGTACTGAAGAAGAAGTAGAGGATGATGATGATGAGGGTGAAGATGATGGCTCTTCGTGGCCTCCATTTCATCCATTTCCCTTATTTGAATTGTCTTCATCATGTTGACCTCCTAAAGATCCTTGTCCTTCCTTGTGAAGTTTATATCCTTCTCCTTCTAGTCTCTCATTCCTTTCTTGATAAAGGATTGTAACAATCTCAGTCATGTCAAGAAATGCTTTCCTGGAGACTCTTTCTTCCTCCTTGGGATCAACTTCTTCATGGATTTCTCCTTCCTCATGAGGCAGGCTTAATGGAACTTCTGCTTCTTTAGG
This sequence comes from Pinus albicaulis, assembly GCA_034641835.2. Taxonomy (NCBI): domain Eukaryota; kingdom Viridiplantae; phylum Streptophyta; class Pinopsida; order Pinales; family Pinaceae; genus Pinus; species Pinus albicaulis. The sequence goes on from CM076583.1 coordinate 828,835,419, forward strand.
AGGTCAACTAGGTGGTGGAGATTGTGGAAATATTTCTCTCCTTTGCTTTGGCTCCTTTTGAGACCCTTCAACTTCCACCAATTTTCCTTCTCCTCTTTTGAGCTTGAGCCTTGTAAGACTATAAAACTTGCAAACAATTAAAGAATTATTTGCACTAAAAAACACTAAAGTATAAACTCTAGCTTTGATACCGATCTTATTTGAAATGAATGTATTCATCTTTTTGTGCTAAGTGTCGTTTCAATTTAAAAACATGTGCATAATCAGTTCATTAGTTTGCATGAGGTTTAAGGTGTTTGTCCATGAATTTTAGATGACTTTTAGTGAATTAGAAGCATAAAAAAAGCATAAATAACACTGAACAACAGTGTAAAAAAGAGAAATAAGTCACCACATGAAATCTACACAGCAAGCATGATGAAGCGGTTCACCCCTCCTGAGCTACATCTGTTGGTCCAGCTCCCAATGGCATGTCCATCTTTCATTATGCTCAAAATTTTGCTATTACATGTATTTAAAGTTCTCTAATGGTTTTTTTCTCTACACAAATGGCTCCAGAATGCTCCAATTAGTCAAAAATGACTCTTCATTCACTCAGAATGGGCAAAAATTGAGTCTCCTACTCGTTTGCCTAGTTTCACATAGAAAAGCTCCACTAAAAGTGGAGAACTCCACTTAACTGGAGTTAAAAGTGGCATACGCTGCAAATTTTGGTGCACCCGCTAACTTTCTGCCAAAATGACCGCAGCATTAAAAGTTTTCGATTGCGCACATGCACCCCTAAACCTGTGGGTTACTAACCGTCGGAGGTTTAGGAGGAACTCGTGGATTAACTGTGGTTTGAGTGTTTGAATTGCGGGTTGAGTTGGCTGATGGTTAGCACTATCTGCACGAGGTTAAAGTTAAATGTTTGTTATGTGACCATACCACAGGAACCGTTGGCGGGTTGGGACCGTCAACGGTTCCCAAGCCCCATGTGTTCTTGCAACAAACAATAAATACAACCTGCACCCTTAGGGGTTAAGAAACTCGTCTAGCTCATATGGTAATGCGTGCGCATGCCTGGTGGGAGGTCTGGGGGTCGATTCTTGTGGACCCTCAACATAATTTTACTGTGCAGTTGCAGGGCCATGTGGCGGCCTCAAGGCTGGCCGCATGGAAGTATTACGATTAGCTCCTCCAAACCTCAACGAATAAAATTGTGACACTCTTCATCCATTGATTAGCCGGTGGAAAGGAATATTTTGAGGAATATTCATTTTTTACTGACTGTACCTCCACCTTGCTGACTGTGCATCCCAGTCAAACCTGGTCAAAATGTTGCAAATTTACCTGTTTGGCATTTCGATTAGAAAGCGATACCTTCCTCATACGACATTGGTTTTTCAAATCGTTTTTAGTGCCAGAATCCATAAGACGATATCTACGCAACCATCTTGGTTTCAACCCAATCCTGTAACTTTGAATTTTGAGCAAAATTTATGAACTCCTAATCAGAGCGGGGGGAGGGGGGGAGGGGCTCATTTGGGATGAAAAAAATGGTTTAAACCCCTATTATAATGTATCCCTCACCTAAAAATGGTTCTATGAAAAGGTCAACGAGGATATGAAAATCAATACCCGTGAAGACATTTTCCTAGAGAGGCATAGACCAAATGGAGTGATCTTCTGCGACAGCTCCCATGGTGCCTCTGATTCTGCTAAATTCTCATCCCTCTATCAAGGACCTAAGTCCTCACACATTTTTTCCCCCTGTAGCACCCTGATTTTTCCTTGAGGCTTCTTGCACTCCATCTGGATTCTCTTGGGTACCTATGGCTGGCTCGGGGGAAGCTTTAGCTCCATTTGTTAACTATATCCCATCTGGTTTGCCTCCCTATTTTCCTTAAACTCCAGGTGGACACCAAAATTGACTCTTCCCCTTCAGGAGTTGGTTCATAGTCCACACTTTTGATCTCGTCCATGAATAAATCCTCTGCTCAGTGTCATAAATCGATTTACCTAGTAATGTTTTCGACGTTATTTTTTATTGACGAAAGTAATGGGGAAGACAAAAACAACATGGCCGGTTTAGACAATATTCCATTAAACTTCACTCGACCAAATAAAACCAAAAAATGTTGCTTCAGAAATGTTGTTTTATTTCCCACCATGCATCTCTGCCTATGCAAGATAGAGGTCTAACTTCGTAGATGACCTAGTCACATAACTCATAACCCTCAAATCATATGATATGAACTATCATGAAACACAATTATTTTACTCAATTTTACTTATTTATTCATTTTTCAAGTTACATCAATGATAAGTATGATGCAAAAAATGATCAAGCACTAATCCACCACTAGGGAAATCAAATTTATTAGTTGATTTTAGAAAATACAAAATATCAAAATTAAATTGAAACCAAGCACAACAGTGCCATACAATAAAGAAACTACTAAAGAATATAAATAAAGCATATAACAACATATTCAAGAATATGACGATGTCACAAGAGTTGGATCTCTTGCACTTGTTCCAACTGCTGCATAGTTTTTGGAATCACAATGAAGATGACTCTCCAAATGGGCCAAGTATGCATCCATCCTATCCAGGAAATACCTCTAGCGACATTGCACCCTTCAAATTTCATTAAGAAATGAAATTATTTCATTTCTATATTCATGTTTTTTTGTGAGGACTCAGCCTAACAAGGCCTTCAACTGCAAATGTAAAGTAGCGTGCATGTATTGGTTCCTTCTTCACCTGGTATGACCAAGGTTATGAGTCCAATTCAAGACCACTACTATAATTTTTGTGTCAGAGAAGGCCTAATGCTCATGAGTAATAATTATCTCAAGATGATGAGTCTCCTCTTGAATGTTATGAGAGGTCACTGAATGATAAATTTATACCACTTCTTGGGCCTGAGATTTAGCATGCAACCTGCTCTATTGGTTGCACCCACCATCCCCTCTACAAAGACACAAATTATTCATAAGCATTATTTCCAAATAGGAGAGAGATTAAACACTACATTGAAATTCTAGGAAACTTCCTTAAATGGGTTCCCACAAAACCAAGACCCAAACTACTTAAAATTGGCTAAAATAGGTCTAGAAAATACCCCAATACCCCCAAAAACAACAACAGAGATAAAATAAACCGATGCCCAAAAGTAGAACTCGGGCTAGATACCAAGAAGTGATGTAACTACAAAATAAGAATAATAGAGCCCACAAAAGCTGGGGGAAGAAAGGAAATATAATTGTAACCACAGAAATACCACTAGAGAAGTGAGTTGAACAAACTTAAATTGCCACAAAGAATCCCCAGACTGATTAGAGGCTTGGAAATTCAACTGATGGAGGAGCCAAAAGACGAAAGCAGTACTAACCAAAAAAATAGAAAAGACCCTAACAAGTACAACAAAAAGGAAAAATAGAGAAGCCAACTCCCATACCTCACTGTCTACGAAAACTAAGGTCGACAAAGACCATGAATGGGACCATTGAAAGATATTGCTACCGAATTCTGGCAAAATACCCTCATAATTCCATGTGATTCTACTTCACATGTCTCTAGTAGCTCCAAACCCCAGAACAAAGCTCCCACTCATCATCTCAATAGACCAATAGTCCCACACTAACACCAGGAATAAGGGATTGAGGAAGCCAATGTGGGTCACCTCCTTTAGTAACCCATCGACCATTAACCTCGCATAAGGAAAATCCAAAGCTCATGCCATCTTCATGGCAAGCCAACTTCAAAATGAGGCATAACACTAAATCACAAAGGGGAGTTTAGACCCACTAGAAGTGAGGGTGCATTCCCACTCAACATTAAATATTCAAGTCCACACATTGAAATCATGTACCCAAGAAATTACATCAATAATGTCATTGCTCAAGATGGAATTAAATTTTGCATGCAAATTTTCATTGTAGGGACTCGCCATACCACCCCTCTTAATCACACTAAGAAATAATGAGGTGGAAGGAACCCCTCCCAACCACCTTTGAAAATTGTACAGTCAACACGAACAATTTATTTTTTATTTTTTTAATTATTACATAAATATCGTACACATATTTTTTCAACCTCAATTTTGGAAACAACTAAAAAATATTTTAGTTTTCCACAAATATAATTTCAGTATTCTTGAGACTACTTGCCTCTTCTTAAGGTAAACCATTTATAGTGGTATGCATAAAAAATTGTTGAAATAATATATGAATATGCGGTAATTATTATTATTTTTTTTGTCGGTCAGTCATTATATTATCAGAAAATCATCGGATACAAAATACGTCTCCATGGGCTTAAAATTTGGTTCAAGCCTTGCTCTAAGAAGCATGAACGCTGGAGGAATGCCAAGACAACTGATGTCATTGGTTATTTCCAGTTAGCTTGTAGGCCAGAACTTACAAAACACAAAATGGTCAAAAATACAATTCATAATAATCCAGATTATGGGGGTGGAATTGGGGGAAATGCTGAAGGCGCAACAAAGAGACCAACGCGTTCACGCATGTGGAAATCTATGTGCTCCGCCCTCGCTTCCAGGGAGTGGATGTGGTCATTTGTTTGTCTGTGTTTTTTGGAAAAGACTTTCCATTGATTTTAGGACCTCATTCTGCATGTGTTGGAGGTCATTAATATAAGCTACCAATTCATTTCTATCAAAATACCTCTGCTCCCTAAGAGTGTCTATATTGAGCTAAATGTTGGTCAATTGGGAAGCGATAGACTCCAAGGAGGCAGGGACCTCCACCTAACCTAGGAAGTGGGTTTGTGACACAACTGCGTCCACCACTATAACCACAATCCTCCCCCAAAAGGATGGTGTTCCACCTTACCAGGAACAAGAACCAGAATAGACTGAAATAAATTTACAGAAGAAAAACACAATTGGAATTTTCGAGTCTGTTACCATCCTTATCTTGTTAAGACTTAAGCCTCATTCTGAGAAATAACCAAGAGCTTGTGCTAGAGATGCTGGTGGTAAGAGAGTAGGGTGTCACAGCAAAAGCCCAAGAGTCCAGTGACGCTGGTCGTGCCCATAGTGTGCAAGCAGGAACAACACCGTCGTCGATAAGGCTAACCAATTCCACTTTTTCAAAGTATCCCCACAGCCACACCAAGGAGAGAATGAATGTCAAGAGAAATCCCTAGACACCCATAAATGATGACTTGAGGGTTCAAATTGTTGTCGAGTCAGGCGAGCCCCCAGATCCCATGGTCGCTCCCAATGCAGGCAGTTTCCTTCTTACCATGTGGAATCAGCTTGGATGACCATCTCATCTACCCCTAGCCAGATATGTAGCTAGAGCGCATAAAGACCAAACCATCTATGCACTAGGCACTCCCTCCTCATCACCCGAAGTCGTAGAATAACCTTTCGGAGTTTCTAAGCCTAAATAAAAACTCATGCACAGTGGGTTGGGTACAATGTACTGTGATTCATATTCAATTCTCTTGTGTGGCGCATGGAGGCCCATCGAACTCCACGTACCACCTCGTCGCCATCTAGAGCTGGTATCGATCACCCCCATTGCAAAATGAGGTAAAAATTATTGACATAAAGCAAGTTTTTAATTAAAATCCCAATTTATTATTGAGAATTTTTTTCTATTTAAAATTCAGTGTTGAAGAGAATTTTATACCTAATATATTTTCATAAAAAAAATATAAAAATCTAAAATATATAAAAATATATAAAACCAAAACATAAAAAAATATTGATCGACACATAAAAAGGAATACAAATTCCAACCATGAAAAAGGGCTTCATGAAGGTTTTTGATACCAAGGTTTTTGATACCACCAATAGAGAATGCTATGCCACTGCCATGAAGTTCCTATAGTTAATCCCTTGTTATCTTTAATCTTTTGAAAAAAATTCCTCAAAGCCACTAGACCTAGCCTATTGTGCTTCACATGTGTATAACCTTCTTGGCATTGCTTAGCCCTCGAGAGCTAAGCCAACCCAGCCCTCACTCCTTGTGACAAGGCATCCACTAGAATACGGCATCCTAAAAAAACTAGAACCAATTAACTGATGATGTCCAACATTTCCTTCTCCAAAGGTCTCGAAACATTAATAACAATTGGGTTTTAGTAATTGGGAAAGCTAATTTCAGCGATCACAAACCTATTACAAAATTAAATTAAATATTCAAAAACTAATTTTATGAGTATTATATTAAAATAATCAAAAATCAAAAATAGAGTTTGATTTTTTTGAAATGTGTATTATAAAAAGCTTGGTCTTTTAAACCTGTATCATATGTTTTATAAAAAAAATTAATGAGTAATGTTAATATAAATTTATATTCATTATAGAATGAAGTAAAAAATTGGTGTAACCGACCCATTCAATCTACGTAAATCAAGATGGTAAATTCATTTTTTGACTTTAACTGTTTTAAATCAAGAATTGGTTAAAAACCGAATTCTTGAATCGGTTGAGAACATATAGGTGATGCGTCCAGTGTTTTGGGGGATAATTTCTCATGCTCTGCAATGAGCTTCTTAGGCACTCTGCGTCGCTCTTCACCTTGTATTTTCTTCATACTTGTTCCCACGCCATTTTCGTTTACACCAAAACTCAAACCACAGTCAATTGTTACAGGTGAGAACAATTGCGAGAGTTTTAGGTTTTCCTTTCGATTGGGGGTGTCCCATTCCAGTTCGACCATGGAGCTTAGTTTCCGGAAAGAAGATAGGGTTCGAGCTCACTACAATGCTCAGTTGCAGGAGCTTGTACGTGAAGCCAGAGGCGGTGATTTGAACTTTAATCACCACACGCAAAGGAGGAAGGAGCTACGCTCCTCTTTGTCATCTTCGTTCTACCCTTCAAGCTGGAATTGGACTTGAATGTTGCAGTTATTGGTTATAAGGCCACCGTGGAGTCTGCTGCAACAATAACAATCATGAAGACTATAGTATCGTGGAAACGCTGTCAAGAATATGATGGCTTCGTGGAAATATATGAAAGGAAAAATGTGAAAGAGAACCTTGGTTGCATTGTTCAAATGGAAGATTTGCATAAAAAGATAAGTATATTTCTTTATTTAAAAGAATTTCAGAGTTTATTCATGCAGAATTATCTTTCAAAAAAAAATCACTGGTATGTGGAAAACTACAAGAATCTAGGTTGTTCTTTTGGAAACATTTACTAGATTCTTGTGCAATGAAAAGAGATTAATCTTGTTTTATTTTTTGGAAGAAAGTTATAACATTAATCTACTTAAATATTTATTGTTTATTTATGCGGAGGAAATATGAAAGTAATGTGTGTTATCTTCCAAGAAAATCACTTCTGAGAGATTAATCTGCTTTTATGTTTGGAAGATAAGTTATAACATTAATCTACTTAAATATTTTACATTATCTAGATAGCTATTACGATATTTTGGGAAGAGTTAAGTAGTTTAATCCTTGAAAAATATTTAATGAGTTCAAGGATAAGATAAGGAGTTTCACCAAAATAACTCTTGAAATTTTATGTATATGGAGAACTATGTTAGTTCTCATAGTAACTAAAATATTACCATTGATAAAATAAATATAAAGAAAAGATTATACATATATGACTGCCAAGATAGGTGATTTGGCTTGTCTTCCTTATTAGATAGTCTTAATCTTTGTGAGTTGAAAGATAAGAAGGTGATTTGGCTTGTCTTCTTTATTAGATAGTCTTTATCTTTGTGAGTTGAAAGATAAGAAAAGATTATATATATATGACTGCCAAGATAGATGATTTGGCTTGTTTCTTTATTAGATAGTATTTATCTTTGTGAGTTAAAAGATAAAGAAAAGGTTATATATATATGATTGCCAAAACAATAATTTCTGGCTAGATTTATTTATCTTATAATCTCTTTCTTTGTGAATATAAAATATATAGTTCACTTGTGAGTTGAAATATATAGTTCGCTTAATTTACAGTTTATTCTCATATCAAGAGGGGTAAATATATGAGAAAATAATTCAAGGGAAATAAGTTGAGATTTTCCTCCTTAAGGTGAAAATATGTTTTGGTGGACATATTTAGATTAAGGCTTTGGTAACCTTATATGGAGATGTTTGAAATGCGTGCATATTTAAAATAGGCATGTGTCTATTGTGTAAATTTATTTCATGCATGTTTGGATAAATATGCATGTTTTCATATTCTCTATACATTGTGTTTAATACATATAGATAGGAATTTTTAATTAAAAGATGATTAACCATGTGATTTTGTGGTTATTTCCTAAAAGGAATCCTTGTTGTCTTTTCTTGAAAAGACTCTTACTTTAATATTTTAGAAATGTTATTAGAGAGATAGAATGGTGAAAGGGAAACTTATTGGTGGATTTTTGGAAAAGAATCCATGTTGTATTTTCTTGAGAAGATTTCCATTATGTGATTCTTTGCTATTATGCCAATCTTTTACATAATAGTTAAATGTGGCAGTATACTAAGAAGTTTTGTAAAAAGAATCCATGTTGTTTTAAAGATTCCTATTAAAATAATCTTTCTTTTACATGAGAAATAGTATTTCCTGAAGAGCTATCTCTCTTGCATGCACAAAGAAATAGCCATTATGTTATAGAAGCATGTTCTTTGCATGTATAAATAAATGTTGAGCTATCTTACTATTTAGGAAATTATGTGAGTACATTTATGATATCAAAACTAATATGTTAGTTATGTTAGTTCTTCTGGAACAAGGTCATGCATAGGCATGCAACCTATGTATTAACTTTTATTGAAGAATAATATTATGAATCTTGACATCATTTATGTTGAAGGCATCATAGCAGGGAATGATGGTGACATGTACAAAGGAAGATTATGCTTGACATGGTGGCAGGTAAACGATTAATGTTTGTGTAGACGAGTGCGAGTTGCAAGAAGGTCCAATGTATGATGGTCCATTGTAGGTATATCCATGCCACCAAGATGTGAAGACCTGAAGATATGAAGACCAAAGGGTAAATGGTATCATATTTATTGTATTGGCTTAAGCTATATATTTGCATATTTCTTGTAAGATTATATAAGCGATGGTTAAGGGATGGTCTCCCTTATAAGCCATTGAGTGATGGGCTGAACACCCTCACGAGCGTTTAATAATAAAATTAAACGTTTGCTGGTTTTCACCCTACGGGGTTTTCAGGGTAAATTCGTGTTCAATGATGTGATTGATTTTTGTGTCAAGTTGATGATTTTGGATTCATTTCTTGTATGATGTTCATAATGGCATTTATGTGATGACCACATGAGTAATGAGATGAATGGATGGTTACATCACATAGTATTAAGTTAATATATTGTAATGGAGGTTGTTAAGGGTTAAGGAGTTTACTATTCTTATTTCTAAAAGTTACACTGTGAACTGTTAAACATTCTATGTAATGTTAAGTAACTTGTATAAAAAAATTTAACTCCTTATATTTCCCTGTGAACTTAATGGAGTATGCTACAAAAATGCATTTTAAGTTTCAGGCTAGTTTTGTTAGTAATTTTTTTTAATATGAATAATTGTGGAAATATATACTTTCATATTATATTTGCTAGTTTTTTTAATAATATTAAAAATAGCAGAGAATGATACTTATGACTAGCACACTCTTACATTAGATATAACTTTTCATAAATATCATTAATAGGCTAGATACAATATGTTTGATGAGATTTCTTTTCATAAATGTTATTAATAGGCTAGATACAACATGTTTGATGAGACTTGAACACACACAACAGAGTAAATAAATTTTTCACCAAATCACTCAAACTAATATCTTTTGATTTCTCTTAATATTAACATCGTCATTTTTATTATTTATAAAAAAATAAAAATAAAAAATTAATAAATTTAATTTAAATTAAATATTATTTAATTAATTTACAAATAAATTATATGAAAATTTATAAAATGTTCTGAGTGAATACTCTATCTCCATCATTATAAAAGTTTTTTCTAGAAATAATAATAAAGAATTTTATGTTTATTTTAGTTTTATGTTTCACACAATATATTTTTAAAACAAATAAACAAAATATATATTTACAATGATTTGAAATAATATAAATGTATTGTATGCAAATATTTTTGGGAAAAAATCATATAACAAATTTTTTGTTATGTGATTTTTTCCTAAAGATAAATGTATACAAACTATGGATCATAAAAACTATATTTTAAAATAAATATGTATTTTTTCTAAAAAAAAATCTAAATAATATAAAATACATTTGAAGATTCATGTTAAAATATTATTATATTTGATGTTTTTATTTTTATTATTTAAAAAAAAAAATACAAATCAACTATTTTATAAATAAAATGTGAAAGTTCATGACATGTTTTGAGTGAATATTTTATTTATTATTATATTTTTTTAAATCAATAATATAAATGAATAACATATTTTTTATAATAATCAGATGTTTCATAAATTTTTATGTTATTTATTTTTAATTATAATTAGACGGTTCATAAATTTTTATGTTATTTATTTTTAAAATAATTAAATAATATATTTAATTAATGGTAAAATATATATTTAAATTATTTATTATTAAAATAATTTTATTTGGGAAAAATAGTTTTTCAAAAACAAATATGTAAAATTTAGAATTGGTGAATAGTGACGGATATATTCGTTTATGAATCGTGAAAAACATATTGCAGGAGGGCCCGTCGATCCCCTCAGAACGATTTGACGCCTCGTATTCCCCTCAGGACTTTAGTATGAATAAATTTTGGAATTATATATTATTTAATTTTGTCATAAATATATTGTGAAAGATTATAAAATGTTTAGTGAATATTTTAATAATAGTAATATTAATAAAGTGAATATTTTAATAATATTAATATTAATTAATGTGTTAATTAATTGTGAAAATTTATATTTAGATTATTTGTTATTATAAACAAAATATTTAAAAAATAAAAATTTTGAAAAAGTAGTTTAGAAAAAATTTATGTGAAAAAAAAGTAAAAATAGAATTTTTTGGATGAACATTTTACTCGATTTACAATTGTGTAAATTTACATTTTCATAATGTTCATTCTATATTTCTTACTAATTATAATATTTAAAATTTTGGATAATTAATGTATTGATGATGATGATGATGGGTAATGTCTATTGAGACCAAACTTTGGTTTATGAGACCTAAAAAAACGAATTATTTAGTTTGTTTTAAATTTGTACTTCTATGCTCAAAGAGCTTGGAGAGAAGTGTGCCGAGCTCACTATAATTTTGACATGTTAAAAGGCTAGGAAGGTCAGTGTTGCAACAAAGATTTTGAAACTGAGATCTAATGTGGGTGTACCCAGAGCATTCTAATAGGAAGTGATTTTCATCTTCAATGTTGTTTCACTATGGAGCTCATGAGAGTTAGTTCTTATCTTGGCTATATTAATTTTGTTCTTTGAGCTAGTTAAAAGAAAGAGATACTTTTGATCTTGTAGAGTAGGGTTGATGACCTCTTTATAATATCTTAATTTTCTTTTAGCCTCTAAATCTTTCTCACACCACATTTTCTTTTTAAACTTAGAAGTAACAATATTTTTGATGTTATTAATATTGTGCAGTGCAACATTTTCTATAGAAATTTGCTCTCACAACATAATTTTTATCCATTAAAATAATGCAAACAATGTTCACATAAAAAAAATTGCTCTCAAAACATAAATTTTATCCATTAAAATGATGCAACAATGTTCACATAAATCACTTTTTTCAACATCTATCACATTCCATAGAAGACTTCACAATTCTAATCAATTATTTCATCTAGGTGAAATAGGAGGAAAAGAAGGAGGAGGCGAATCAGGGGGCGAATCACAATGAGGAGGAGGTGGCCGACGAGGATGTGGTGTTGTAGGAAGTGGTGGTGGTGGAGGACGAAGTGGCTGACGGCCCTGAATGCCCGCTTGATTGTCATAATGTAATTCTACAAAGATGGTTTGGTTAAACCCTAAACCCAAGCACAGCTCTTGCCACCCCATCTCATTTTCTACAATTACCACGTCCCCATCTCTGTGAAACGTAACACGTACAATCGCCTCATTATTTAGCTGAAACAATGGGCGGATATATTCGTTTATGAATCGTAAAAAGCATATTTCAGGAGGGCCTCTTGATCTCCTCCGAACGATTAGACGCCTCATATTCCCCTCAGGACCTAGGAACTGAAAATCACACACAATGTCAAGCATTTATTTCATTAGAAAAACACAAGCACCAGCAGCTCTGTATTGCAAGAAAGAACAAGCAATGGGATCAAAGATAGAGCCAATAAAACATCGTAGTCTAACTGTTTTAAGTTTTGGAAAGTATTTTTTAGCAATTTTTTCTGGTTTGGAATTTCATTAATATTTGTCCAAATCATAAGTTTTATCAAAAACTAAACAAATATTTCTCAATTAAATCAAACCCATATCCATTTAATTATCAAATATTCCAAAAATCAACAATCAACATAAAAATACCAATTAAACAATGCCATAAAACCAAGAATCAACAATCAACATAAAAATACCAATTAAACAATGCCATAAAACCACAAAGAAGGTGGCTTATTGCAGAGAAAATATCAAACTACAAACCTTTATTGTGCCACGAGACATCATATCTTCAATTGCTGTTATTGGATTCCTATGAAACGATGGAAAGGTTATCGATGGATGGTGGCGTGTTGGTGAAAGTGAGGAGTTGGGGTCACAGTGTCAAGCAGGCAAACTTTGATTTGTGGCCCTCTCCCTCTCCTTCAACATGCCTCATTTGGTCCATAGCTGTGCATAAATAAAGACCAACATGGTTTTTGGGCTTCCAGCGTTATTGCTGATGCTTCGCATTTCATTCACCAAATAAATTTTTGTACTATAACGTGCATAAATTTCACTAACCGTTTCTATATTTATTCTGTGATATTTCAATATTTATTCTGTGGTAAAAAGTAATGCAAGAAACCGAATCGTTAAGATGGAAATGGAAGAAAAAATTATGATATCAACTGAAAAATATGTCAAAGGAAATTCCACTGGTCTAAGAACCTAGATGACAAGTGAAGGCAAAGTGGTGACTATCCTAGTAACTTGGTGTTTGATGACGTTATACTCATATGTTATTTGACTCTACTATACATGTTTGTTATGTAAGATTTTACTTGGACACACGTTAATTTAGAGTTTGATGATATTATACTCACAGCTTCTCTATTTGCTCTATTTTATTCTTCCACACTCTAACTTCTCTATGCACATTACAATAACAGCATTTATAAAGATTACTTCAAGGCTGTTTGCATTCTATATGGGAATATGAAGTGAACAGGCATGACCCTTGCCTTCCACCCATTCATTTCCTCACTATATATTCACTTCAGTATTAAATTGGAGTTTTGCTTTGCCTACGGAGACTTTCCTTTGCATCACAAACAATATAAAATAAATAATACATTTATAGTTACAATCAATTATTTTACTCAATCCTTTCAGTTTCTTAGCTATGTTGTGTGTTTGTGCTATTCTGCTTGCTTTCCTTCCGTATTTTCTATTTTTGCAGTTATATTCAATTTTGCTACATAACTGCCCTTTTTTCCTGACTCAACCCATGTTGTTGCACTATTATGCATGAGATCGGATCATTTTACTTACCCGAGCCTTTATTTGTTGTGTTGAGTCTTTTCGTTTTACACACAACTGCACTTCATGTCACTTTTCATCTTGGTCGGCTTCTTTACACAAACCTCACGGACATGTGGGTAATTTTCCACATAACTCCCTTTATACACACAATGGATTACAAATCCAGAGTTAATTACAGCCTACATACATTAGCGATCAAACAATGCATACACTTTAAACCAGATTGCACATAAACCCAAATCACGTGCAGGTATGCAGAATTTCCCACTACAGGGTCTCGCTATACCTTGAACCAATCACAACTCATCGCAAATACTTGGCCACAAGTTTCCCACTCTACCGATAATGATAAACCATAAACCATGCGAAGTGTGCTATTGCGTAGTGCTGACATGTGGACTCCTTTCATCGCATCGCGTCGTTTGATCCTTACCGCATCACAACCAAAACAACATACCTTACGATGTCTTAAAGTTAAACATTAAATTTTCCTATGTGTGATTTCATGATCCATCGTCCATCGTTGATCTGCTACATGATCCAATGTTCCTCACATTCTCCCTCCATCTCATCGTATATTATATTGTTTGACTTGCGAAGTCATCACGTCGCTCATCTCTGACCTTCGGATCTGTGATCTAATCATGACCATCTGCTCGCCTTCATGCAGCGCTTCTTCGCCTCTTCTTCCTGCTTTGATCTCTGTCATCAATTCTTATCCCTTGATTCTGCGATTCGATCCTCGCCGTCGATTCCTCCTTAAGAATTATTCTAAGTGTTCTATCTTTATTCAATTTATGTTCTTTATACTGTCGCCACTCTGTAACACCGGTTCCTCCACGCTACACCTCCTGAGCTTGTTCGGAGTTCTTCAACACGAATCTATCCTGAGCTTGTTTTTCTGGTTATTCATATAAGCATTACACTATCTCGAGCTTTCATTTTTTGCCTTTACTGCCTCTACTTCCTCTGCTTCTTTGTTGCCTTTGCTGCCTCTGCTTCTTTGCTACCTTTGTTGCCTCTGTTTCTTGTTGCCTTTGCTCCTTGTCTGCCTTGCTTCTTAGTTGCCTTTGTTGCCTTTGCCTTTTTGATAGTTCAGGTGTTGCTCATTTGTGATCCTTTGCCATCAATGACAATATTTCCAATAGTCTCCCCCTTTGGCATTGATGGCAACACTTCCTCCAACACTCCAATACTTCCTCCAAGACTTCCTCCCCCTTTCATTCTAAGAGGTATCTTTCTTCCTCTACTTCCTTTTCAGAAGAGTCTTTCTTCTTCTGCTTGCCTTTCTTCCCACTTTGACATCAATGGAAAAGTGTTGCACATTTCCTAGTGTAGTTTCTATCCTTGAATTTTCTTTTCCCACTTTATAGACCTTCTTCTTCTGACTTTATGCTTTGCTGCTCCAGGCTAGTGTATAATAGTTGTTGGAAGAAAACTTTGAAAATTATTGATATTGCATGAATGTAGGGCATGGAACCATAGAATGTTTTGTACTTATATCCCTTACTTCTTGATAGAGGTGATATGTGCTAAACTTTTGATGTACTTCTGTTATAATACTCTGATCTAGAGGACCTGTACCATACCATACTCTGTAGATCTATACTAGCTTCATAACTCTAGCTCTTCTGTGACAACTTTTATGGGCTACTCTCTCCATGGAATGATGCTTTATTATCTGATACTAACTATCACTTGTCTACTACATTATTTATGTTCCTTATATTGCAGCCTTTGCTGGTGAATTTCCATCATCACTTTTTTTTATCATATCAGAGAGTATCAACTATAGACACTACCCCTAGTTTGTCTCTTAGATATTAAAATGGTTCTCTAGCAAGAGGTTTTGTGAATATGTCTCTTGTTTGTTCCTTTGTTGGTACATACTCCATCTTTACTATTTTCTCTACTAATTGATCTCTAAGGAAGTGGTACTTTATTGGGATGTGCTTGGTTTTTGAATGAAGTACTGGAATTTTTTATATACTTATTGCACTTGTATTGTCACATTTTATAGAAATGGATTCATTGATAAATACCTTCGTGTCTTGGAGAGTTTGTTTCATCCACATTACTTGTGTGCAACAAGTCGTTGTTGCTATGTATTCCGCTTTTGTTGTAGATAGAGAGAAAGATGTTTTCTTCTTTCTTAACCATGCCACTAGAATTTCTCCCAAATAAAATGCACCTCCACTTGTGCTTTTCCCGTCATCCACACAGCTGGCCCAATCTGCATCTATATATGCTATCAATGTGAAGTCTTTTCCTTTCGGATACCATAGGCCATAATGTGCAGTTCCTTGCAGATATCTAAATATCCTCTTGATTGCTAATAAGTGATTTTGTTTTGGTGCTGCTTGATATCTTGCCACAAGTCCTACTGCCAACATAATTTTTGGTCTAGAGGCAATTAGGTATAGAAGAATTTCTATCATAGTACTATAAAGTCTTTGATATACATCTACAGATCCATCATTAGTACATAGATTTCATCCTGTGATCATGGGAGTTGACATAGGTTTGCAGTCTTCCATTTGGAACCTTTTCAACATGTCTCTTAAGTACTTTTCTTGTGAAATGAATATTCTTGTGTTCTTTTGTAGAATTTGAAGTCCTAAGTAGAAGGTAAGTTCTTCAATCATAGACATCTCAAATTCTAACTTCATATCTTCTACAAATCCTTTTTCTAACTCATCTTTGTTGCTACCAAACATGATGTCATCTACATATACAACTACAATTAAGAGTTCATTTTCATCAGCCTTTATGTACAGATTGATGTCTACTCCTCCTTTCTTGAAACCCTTTTTTTAGCGAGTAATTTTCCAGTCGAGAATACCATGCACGTGGAGCTTGTTTGAGACCATATAAGGCTTTCTTTAATCTGCACACATAGTTGTGTTTATATGTTAAGGAAAATCCTTTAGGTTGTTCCATGTAGACTTCTTCCTCTATATCTCCATTCAAGAAGGCAGAATTCACATCCATTTGATATACCTTGAAACCATGATAGCATGCAAAAGCCAAAAACATTCTAATTGCTTTCATTCAAGCTACAAGGGAAAAAGTTTCATCATAATCAAGTCCTTCAATTTGAGAGTATACCTTGCATACAAGTCTGGCTTTATTTCTGATTACTTGACTTTGTTCATTCATCTTATTCTTGAATATCCACTTTGTGCCAATGACATTTTTCCCAGTGGGTCTTGGCATTAACTCCTAGGCCTTTTTCTTCTCAATTTGGTCTAGTTCTTCATACACAACATATACCCAATTTTTGTCTTTGCTGGCTTCATCAAAATTATTTGGTTCTATCTGTGACAACATGGCTAGGTACATTTCCTCAGCCTGTTCAGCTAGTTGTCTTCTAGTTTGGACTCCTGCACTCTTGTCTCCAATGATTTGATCTTCTAGATGGTTCTTCTAAGCGTGTCTCAAGGGTCCTTCTGAGTTTAATTCATTATCTTCTAAAGTATCCCAGATATCTTTGGTAGTCTCACTATGCATTACTTTGATGAATTATGTTTCACACAGGCTGCTCAAGAGTGCATTACTGGCTTTTGCATTAGCTATGAAGTTTTTCTTGGCTTCTTTCTATGTGTCAGTATCCTTTGGAGCATATCCTTCTTCCACAGAAACCCAAACTTCTATTCCTAAAGACATTATGTATGTCCTCATTCTTATTTTCAAAAATGCATAGTTTGTGCCAATAAAAAATGGGGCTTTACTTGTTGAGCATCCTTCTAGGCTAGCCATTTTGGGGACCTAGGATCTCCTACCAGTGGTTAAACTGATACAGAAGTAACTTTGCTCTGATACCAATTTTTGAACCCTTGGTTAAACTGAGAGGGGGGGGGTGAATCAATTTAATATGGAATTTTAAACTCTCTTTTAAAATTTATTTTAAACGTATTTACACCTTCATTTCATGATCAACTTAATGTATAATGAAACAACAATATTAATATGTGAGCAGCAAGTATTAAGCAGATTAAATACAGAAAATCGATGCATAATCATCATGCATATAGAAAACAGATATGTTGGGGCCCTTGTTTTGAATTTTGAATAAGGAACAGATTTTTGGTTGCGGATCGACACATGGCAGACACAACAACGGTAGGTAGCGGAGCTGCCGAGGTTGCAGAAGAATAGGAGATAGCTGATGAGGTTGACGCATGTAAGTGTAGACGAAGAGAAGATACGTTAGAGAAGCGATAGCGGAAATCATGGGCAACAGAAAGAAGTCGAAAGCAGCTGAAGAGGAACACAAGAGAAACTAGCAGTTGCACTGGTGGGTGAATAAATAGGCCGTCACCCAGCTGAAAAGGAGATCATGCACGGATGCAGAGGGATTGAAGAGGATCGAGCAGATGCTGCAGAAGAGCTTTGTCCTAAGCACGAAATCCTTGTAGTTCCTAGGCTTCTATTGATCTATCATGGCTGTATTATCTATCTCTCTGTCCTGTGAGACGTCTGTAATAGAAATGTAAAGCTCTTCCTATTGAGTGATGTAACTGTGGATCTAGCTGAAGGTTATTAATATACTTGAAGGTTGTTGTCTTATTGTATGAGTTCACATATGCATGATGTCTATGGTACCTTAAAATTTTATTTTCTTAGTATCTGCGTAATGTTCTGAGAAGATATTCTATGTATGATGTTATGTATGAAAATGAATATATGTTAACTTCGAGTTGCGGATCCATCCGCCACTACCGATCTATTCCCCTTCTGCATGTGGTCGCGGCACACCTCGGGTGAGACTCTCTACTCTTCGAAGTAGGTTGAAAATTTCAGCGTGGTTATAGACTACAACAAACTCCTTTGTTGGCCCCAATCCCTGAACCTGGGTATTGCCTGTGAGACCTGTTTTCTTGCCAAAAAATGGTTCTGTTGTCGGGACCCTAAACTTCATTAGGGGAACTAGATCATGGTATCAAGGATCTTAGAAGGATAAATACGGAGATGGTGGGATAACCACCTGGACTATTTTATAGCTCAGCAAATAGAGCTAACGAATCAAAAGGAGAAGGTGCTCAAAGATCTAGTCCTTTTCATGGATTCCGCCAGCGATACTTACGAGATCCTCTGGGGAAAAATCCCTAGCGACCTCTATAATTGGTTGTGGAGGTTGCAGACCAAGGTGACTACGGAAAAATTGTGGAAGATCAACCGCAAGTGGGTGCATGGAGATCTGGTGGCCCTGCATTAGCTGGATACTGAGTTGACCCACGCTGTGGATTTCTGGGTAGAGTCTACCTTGGACGGGTATATTGTGGAGTTTGCCGCAGAGTGATACCAGTCCTTCTCCAGAGCTGAGGCTATCTTTCGATTCGAACTAAGAGGGAAGTTTCTTAAGGAAATTCCATTGTGGATTAAGGCCCTGATGGTGGACGAAGGGCTGATGGAATTCCAGAAATCGCATGGAAGCGTAAACCTCCAGTGCTGGGGGAAGGGCCTGAGGGACAAATGCTACGTGAAATGTGAAGCGGGGGAGTGGGGGAATGGATGTTGATACCACAAGGAGGTTGATGGATTGATGTGCATATTGTAGGGCGCAGATCACCGACAGGTGGCGAGAAAGGGTGATGCGGGAGTTAAAATGGCGAGGGAGTAGTCGGAAGGATAAAGAGGAGGTGCCTCAGAGGATAGTGGATATGGAAGGCCAGGTGGGTCCCCAGGAGATGGAAGGGACCATTGTGGGAGTGCGGTGGGTGCATGGGAGCCTAGTCGAGAGGAAGAGGGAGACAATGTCTGATGAAGGAGATGCAGATGTGCAGCCTGAAGAAGGTTCCTATGGTGAGTGGTACATCGCGATGCAGCGGTTATTCCAAGAAAGGACGGAATTCATATCTCCAAGCATTCCTACTTCCCAAAGTTTGAATTGCAAGGATCCCTACCTTCCCCTGGTACTCTATAAACCTTTAAGTGATATTTTCGTTAAGTTAAAAGAGTTGAGTCGATTGCATAGCAGTCCATTGTCAACAGCGACACATGCTAATAGCAGCATTATTGGTAGTATAGCAATTACTAGTGGTATAATTACGCAACCAGGACCTGGAGGGTTCATTCTAGTCACACCACCGCAAGTGAATATGGCAGGGTCATTCACCCAGTACCCAGAATTTTATGGGCGGGGTAACGACGATGTGGAACAACACTGGTACCTTTGTGAAGCCATATGGAGGGCTCGACAGACGCCAGATGCAGGAAAGCTAATAGAATTCCAAACCACGCTGAGAGAAAGGGCATTGTGCTGGTTCATAAAATGGTCAGAGGCCCACCCGAATCCAGCAATTGTGGACGTCAAGCGAGATTTTTTCCGAGAATTTAAGCTACCCCAAACAGACCAGCAAGGCCTATCTGAGCTATGGGAGATCAAGAAAAGAGAAGGAGAGACTATGTGGGAGCTGATGCGCAGGTTCAAAGATGCGATCGAGAAACTCAGCTACCCGATCGACCCAAACCATCAGAGGGACTGGTTCATCAAGGCTTTGCTTCCCTTGACATGAACCCCCCTCACTCAGCAAAAGATTGAAAACTTGCAGGATGCTTTGGAATAGGCTATGAAGATAGAGGCAATGGCAGGTTACCCTCAATAATATAGGGGAGGGCCGGCCCCGCAAGACCCTTCCCTATTGGGACTGCAACATCAGATTTCCAACCTGACCGAAAAACTTAAGGAGATGCAGCCTATAAGACCAGCCCGGCCGGATCTCTGGTGCACACACTGCCTGGCGGAAGGGCATGTGGAAACTGAGTGTCCTTGATTGTGAAGCCCGAGAGTGGGGCCCTCAGTAGCATAAGTACAGAGGACTCCACCTATCGGGGGTGGTGCGTCAATAAACCCACAAGGGGTCTATCTGCCGCAACAACCATATGCAAGGTTCCCACATCAACCAACCTAGGCCGCAACAGAGTATTGTGAAATTTTCCGAATGGTGGGTCATCAACCTCGGATGTGTCCAATTTTGCAGAAGTACTCCAATGTTCCAAAAAACATATACTGTGAGTTTTTTGCTTCCACGACTCACAACACCGAACAGTGCAGAGCTCTAGACGCTCTAGCAAATTGATTGGACCGGCCCTCCTACAGGGTGAATGAGGCTCCCAGAGGCAGAGGAGGCGGTATGTGCAGGGGGTGCATAGGGGGATAGGGTCCGTTGAAATGCTACAACTGTAATCAGGAGGGTCATGTGGCCCATGAATGCCCCCTACCCAGAAGACCGTGGTGTTCCTAGTGCCGTGTGAACACCCACGCGATAGAGGACTTCCCTGAACTTATCAAGAAGTGGGAGGAACGAGCAAGGTAGAGGGGCACGAATCTGGTAAACATAGAAACTCGAGGGACAATGAATCCGGCCATGCAAAACGTAGCCATAGTGACATGAGGAGGAAAGAAAAAAAGATAGGATGCTCGTGAAATGGAGTCAATACGGGTGATCAAGCCCGCATCCCCGAAACAACTAATCAAGCTAGAAACGCAGAAGAAATATTTCCAGGAGGTGGTAGAGACTTTTGCCCAGCTGGGGGGAGACAAAGGTATTAAGGTACCATGAAGCATGACACCAGAGAACAGAGTGCTACGGGGGCTCTAATTGAGGAATGGCTCCACCTATTCTTCAAAATTTTTGACAATGCTTCGATGCGGGAACAACTCAAGCACACCCTAGAAGACGTATTGCATGGGAACACAAGAATGAGGGAATCCTCGAACACAACACCCCAGTATGTACAACAGGTCAAGTGAAACAAAATAAGAATGGGAAAATAGTTCCGGCTAAACACGCAGGTTGCGGGATTTTTGATTAGAGAAACCATGCTCGACTTGGGATCTGACGTCAATATTCTGCCTCGGAAGATGTGGGAGGCTCTTGGGCGGCCACGAATAACTTACTCGCCAATCCAGCTTAGGATGGTGAACCCGTACTACATTGTGCCGATCAACAGACTCGAAGATGTCGAGGTCAACATCATAGGGGTAAAGAATTACACGGATTTTGAGGTCATCAATATTATGGGAGACAAAGATCCCTACCCTACATTGCTAGGAATTGACTGGGCTTTTGAAAACTATGCCATCATCGACCTCAAAAAGGAGGTGATGATGAAGATGGAGAGGTCCGAGTCACTCAGCCTCTCGACTCGTATCAAGGTCCGAGATATACAGAAACTGTGGATAGTAGGGAGGATGCTCAGATATTGGACAACCTCTATCAGATGACAGCCGGGAGGCGGGAGGATTATATTAACCCGACAAAAACCAGCTCCATAAGCTGGCGCAGTGTCCAGAGCTCAGATCTGGGGTTGGAACTAGCTTGGGAGGACTGGAAGCAAGGTGGGTATGAGACTAGCACGAGGAGATGTGCCAGTATTTCCAGAGTCCAATGGATTAGAGCTGAGATAAGGGAGTACCCCACCTTGTCAAACATGCAAGTAGTAAATACCTTCATCGCAAAGGTAGAAGACAAGGTACCAGTGGAAAACAAGATACCACTCTTGGACGTAGCACTCCAGTCCACATCAGCCAGGTGGTGGAAAAATCACCGCAACTCCCTGTCGCAGTGGAGTTGTGTGGAAGAGGCTTTGAGGGCACGGTTCAAGGAAGGTGAAGGGCCTCGAAGTAAGCAAAGGTACCAAAGAACTTTTGATCCGAGAGACCACCTGAAAGCCTATCAAGAGCAGTGGCAAAGTGTAGGGTACCCAGAGGAGCTGTGGGTACATCGGTTTGTCCACTCCCTAGATACCATCCCACATGCCTGGTACTAAGAAGAAGAAAGAAAGAGAGGGATGAGTTCTTGGCAGGAGGATGCCACCAAATTTTTTCAGTTCTTTTCATTTGAGGGGAAGACAAAGCTGGTGTCCCAAGGGGTACTATTTTTCAGCGATCCAAGCATCGACGGGAGGCCATTAGTACTGAATCCTAATGGCAGATGTAAGTTGGCTTTCCAACGGATCGATAGCGAGCCAGACGATGACAGTTTGGAGGACCTGAGGCACCTATACTTTGAAGATACAAAAGGAGAGCGGAACATTAAATAAGAGCCTACCACTGAAGGAGTCCATCTACTTCCGCTAAAGACAAAGAAACTAAACATCGGCATGGAGGAAAAACCAAAACTGGCTACAGTTGGGGACTACTGGGATGAGGAGATGACAAAGGAAATTTTCAGTCTCCTCCAGGAATACGAAGACCTATTCCCTTCATCGTTTGTGGATTTGAAAGGCATCAAAGGGGACCTCGGAGAAATGTGAATTGTGCTGAGACCGAATGCCAGGCCAGTGAAGCATCGACCTTACCGACTGAACCCGCAGATCAAGGAAAAATTCAAGCTAGAGATCGATAAAATGTTGAAGGCAGGTCTAATATTCCCTGTGGAAGAAGCAGAGTGGGTGAGTCCCATCGTCATTCAAAATAAGAAGGACAAGTCAGAAATTCGCATCTGTGTGGATTACCGAAGCTTGAACAATGCCTGCATCCATGACCCATTTCCTACCCCATTCAGCGACAAAGTATTGGACAATGTTGTGGGAAATGAGGCCTACTCCTTCACTGATGGGTTCTCAGGCTACCATCAGGTGCGCATTGCAGAAGAGGACAAGACGAAAATGATGTTCACCACAAAGTGGGGGTCTTTTTCATATCACGTGATGCCGTTCGGGTTGAAGAATGCCCCTACTGTGTTTTCCAGGATTGTCATAGCATCTTTCTGGGAATACATTCATAAGTTCTTGGAAGTCTACATGGATGATTGGACCATCTACAGTTTGCTGAAAGACCACGCTACCCTACTACGAATAATGTTTGATCGGTGTCGACAATTGCAAATTTCCTTGAACCTAAAGAAATGCATCTTTGCGGTTCCATTCGGAACGCTCCTAGGACATGTGGTCTGTAGGCAAGGGGTCTGCATCGACCCTGCCAAGGTAGCAGTGATCGTTCACATGGAAGCCCCGGAAACAATGAAGTAGTTGAGGTCACTACTGGGGCACACGGGTTATTATAGACGGTTCATCAGGAACTATGCGAAGATAATGGCTCCCTTGGAAAATTTACTACAGAAGTCAGAGGTGTTCCAGTGGACGGATGACTGCAAGTTAGCCCTTGACACCTTAAAGGAGAAGCTGGCAACGACGCCCATTCTGGTCCATCCAGTTTGGGATAAGCAATTCCATGTGCATATCGATGCTTCCAGTATTGCACTTGGGGTTGTCTTGGCGCAACCAGGGGAGACGATAGTTGACCACCCAGTCTACTTTGCCAGCCACAAATTGTCTAATGCGGAGCGGAATTACACCACCACGGAGAGGGAGGCCCTCGCAATGGTGTACTCGCTCCAGAAGTTCCGCCACTATCTCCTAGGAGTTAATTTTAAGTTCTTTACTGATCACTCCGCATTGAAGTACCTAGTCAATAAGCCCGTTTTGGAAGGACGGATATGCTGATGGCTCCTACTCTTTCAAGAATTCACCTTCGAAGTGATTGTCAAGCCCGGGAGGTTGAATGTCGGGCCCTATCACTTATCCAAGTTGGAGACGGGTGAGAACGAGGGCTCTCTCGATGATCAACTGCTTGATGCTAATCTTTTCCAGGTAGAAGCCATACCAGATTATTTGGCTGACATCACAACTTACCTAACCACGGGGCAGTGTCCCCGGCACTATACCCTGATCCAGAAATGGCACCTGGTCGTCCGCGCTGCTGATTACCAACTGATTGCGGGGCAGTTGTATAAATTGGGCCTTGATGAGATTCTGCGAAGGTGTGTCCTCGACCATGAATGCAAAGCCATGCTGTGGGAGTTCCATAGCAGCGTTGCGAGAGGACACGTGGGGGTGAAACCCACCACCAGGAAAGTGCTACAAGCTGGACTATGGTGGCCAACGGTCCATGAAGATAGTAAATCATTTGTCAAGAAATGCGATGTTTGTCAAAGAACTGGGAGGCCCTCTCACCGAGATGAGCTACCACTACACTCGGTGAATGTGTTGCGACCATTTGAGAAGTGGGTTGTCGACTTCATAGGCCCCACAGCCCCTATAGCTAGGCATTCAAAGGCCCGGTACATCATCACCGCCACAGAATACCTCAACAGATGGGCCAAGGTAGCGGCGGTACAGGACTGTACGACAGATACTGCAGCCAGGTTCATCTTTGAATACATCATCAGCAAGTTTGGTTGCCCACAGATTTTAACCAGTTATCAAGGTACACACTTCATTAATGAAACGATCAAATCGCTGCTGGACACCTTCATGATCCAACATCACAAAAGCAGCCCGTACCACCCGCAGGCCAATTGCACTATTGAAGCGTTCAACAAAATCCTCGAAAAGGGTTTGACAAAGATCTGTAATGTCAGGCAGGATGATTGGGACGAATGATTGCCAGCTGCACTATGGGCCTACATAAAAACGGTGAAGCGTTTGACTAATCAAACACCTTTCCAGCTGGTGTATGGTCGTGAAGCTGTGATTCCCGCCGAGTTCACCATACCGAGTCTTCTAATCGCCACCTCCTTAAAGTTCTCAGAGGAAGAATCACTACAGGAATGCCTACACGAATTACAAGAACTTGACGAGGCCAGGTTCCTTGCCGAGTTTCATCAAAAGGTTCGGAAAGACAGGCAGAAGGTGTGGCATGATCACCACATCAAGAGAAAAATGTTCTAGGTTGGAGGTAAGGTTCTCCTACATGATAGCAGGTTTTAGAAGTTTCCAGGAAAACTGCATATGCACTGGTTAGGACCCTACTTCGTCGTCGAGATTAAGGATTCCGGAGCCATTCGATTGGCTCAACTAGACGGTACTATTTTACCTGGGTGGGTGAATGGTGCACGCTTGAAGCCCTACCAGGACTAATTTTCTTTAGCTTTCTGTTAATAACTCTCGCACTTGAGAGAAGTCCGTAGAGTAGAGTAGTTGAATAACTCTCCCGCAACTGGGATGAGTGTAGGTAATTTTCGTTGTCCATGCATAAGTCGTCAATAGCCACTAGGTTGCAGGGACCGCACCTCAACTGATTGTGGTCGGGGAGGGGCGCGTCCAGCGTGTCGTCCCTGTAGGATAAGCAAATGTGTCAAGTGTCAGTCCCTGTCATTTCATTTAGTACTTGTGTCAGTCCGTAGGATCGCCAAGATTTGCAACATAAATTTCCATAAATAGAAGTAACCTTACAGTAATCATTTTTCCATAATTAGAAGTAACCTCAGCTGCAGTGTCTGCCCATTTCCCCATACCACCGTCAGTAGATGTCATAACACACCTCAGCAGGTGACTGATCACACGATTATCGCCATGGAGGATGCCAACAGGAATTAATTCGTTATGGGGTCTCATCAACCTCACTCGTGCTGGTTAATTACATAGTCTGCATGAAGAAAAGCATGAGAATGCCAAAGAGATCCGAGTTGGAGTTAGAAATTTCTGAAGACATAAAGGCAATTGGAGCAGACCCAGAGCAACAGAGGTGTCCTGAAGCAAAGAGCCAATAGAAGGGGCCAAGAACTATTCTGAAAGTGTATCAACGTCGCACAAAGATGACAAGATCCAATCCAGCAGTAGTGGAACAGCAGCTCGACAGTCGGATTCATAAAATGGAATCCCTCATCGGGAAGTATGACAGTGTTTCCCTCATAGATGCAGACCTCACGGACTCTTTCGAGTTCCTAGTGGTTAAACGCTAGGTGTACATGGAGAGCTATACCACAGAAGCAAAGCGAGCAACAACAAGGATTTTTCCTGAGTTTCGAGGCATCCAACAGTCCTCCATTCTGCATTTGAGGAATCTGCCAGTATTTGGGATGACAGGAGTAGCCATGCAATGTACCAAGTTCTTGCTCAGTCGAATTCAGAATGGGTCCTTGTGGTTGGGCAAATAAATTCCAATCCATGCAGAGGATATTCACTGGCTCATAGGGCTCTCACGGGACGGCTCGGATGTATCCTCCGGATGCCAGACCACCTCCAAAAAAGCAAAGAAGTCGGGGGATGTGGATTATTATGCAAAATATGGCACCCGGCGTGGAGGAAAGGGCGCTAAAATGGAACTCATCAACATGCCCAAAGTCAGGTGTGTGTGTTACCTCATTGCCAGTAAGACAATGAGGCATTACACCAAGGAGGAATGTACCCTGGATACCATTTCCATTTCGGAGTGCTGCGTCCAGGGGGCCAAGATGAACTGGTGCTCCTTCCTGATGAAGGAGCTATTTGACGCATGCGAGGATAATTACAAGAGGGCAACGAGCTTCAGCTATGGATACTTGATAGTTGCACTGGCCATGTGGAAGTGGCATGGCCCCCTCGTCAGGCTGCCAGTAGAGATAGTGGAAGGTTAGCCTCTGGAAATTAAATTCGTCCCATGGAAGGTGTTGGGAGATCCCAGCACCAAAGAGGTCAATGCAGAGTCCTTTCGGAGTTGGTATGGTTTAATGACTGATGTGGTGACAAGCCAACAGAGGATTCCTAGAAATCTGCTGGACGGGTACAACGAGCAAGTCTGGTTCAGGGTCAGCCATAAGCACACCTTCCTCCGACCTACTTGCGTTCCGGAAGAGACATTTCAGATGAGGCTGCTGAAATTCCAACTCGACGACGCAACCTTCCACAACGAAGTTTGTTCATGGCTGGGGGTCGCAATGGAAGTCCAAAGCGGGGTATACACATACAATTTCGACAAGATGCTACCACATCAATTTCCTGGCAAATCAAAAGCAGAGATAGCAAAAAGGGTCTCCAACTTTCGGCTCTTCCCACTCATTCACCAACTAAACACACAAGTACAAAGCCTCAATGAAGTGGTCTGAGTAGTCTCAAGCGGTGCCACTCCTTTCCCTTCTTTTTCTGAATTTCAGCTTTCTCAGTCCACCCTGCTTCTCCGCATGACCTCCATCACTTCCCCCATTCCTAATGTTTTGTTTACTTCACCAAGTCTAACGACCACCCCGCTGGGGGAAAAAAGTAAGTCCGCAAACCCCCTAGATGCTCCCAAGGCCAAGAGGGCCAAAACCATAGAGTCAAGTCCGGTGGTTGACCTCACTGAGGAGGATCCACCCCGGCCACTGAGCCCAGGGGTACCCATCCAGGAAGAACCACTCATCGAGACAGGGGAAATAGGCAGGATTCCACCTCAACCTCCCATTGATCCCTTCGACCTTATAAACATCGGTATTTCACCACCCTGTACTGCCCCACTCCCACCTACCACTTCATCTGCACCATCCAACTCATCCGCCACCGTATCAGACCCAATGATCTGGGATCTAATAAATGGGGACCACCGGACCAAGGCTGACTCAAGTACAGCAGTGATACCACTGGCCAACCTTGCTGGGGACCCCCAGATCACTTTTTCTAATTTAATCACACAGATGGTGCAAATATTTGCAGACATGGTTGGGACACAGCCTGAGCCTACTACACTTTAGAAGACCATCCAAATAGATCAGGGGGAGCAGCTGGACCTAAATATGGCGAACTCTACACCCCATCCAACTCCACTGCCGTCCCCTCAAGGACTCTCCACCAGATCAGTTTCCAATGGGAAACAACTGTAGGAGTGGCGACCAGATCAAGGTACTTCATGGGCAAAAAACATGGAGACGTGGGGAACGACTCAGCTATACCACTTCATTTAGAGGGCAACCCAGCAAGCAGAAAGGCTCCACTCCAAGCTGCAACATAGGTGTGAGAAACAGCAGCAGCAAATGATCGCGCTTACTAAACAGCGCGAGCAGCTCACAACGGCACATGGGCAGCTCCAGGACCAGATGAACGAAGTGGCCAGGGTTTTCGCGGGACTATGGCCTATAGTAACGGCTCACTATACTCAGATGCCAGCAGATGTGTCAAAAACGGATGTATTACAGTGAGCAATCCACCTCAGGGTGGCATTCACCAACCTCCACTAGTAAAATGCAGAGCTCCAGGCAGCGTTAGCAGCACGGCTAGCGCTGCTCGACCCAGCGACAGTCTACACAGCACAGATTATGGAGAAACAGGGCCAGGTAACCAATATGCAAGAAGCTCTCAGTACTGCAGCTCGAGATGCCTATGACCTCTTGAAAGGTCTACAGGAATGCTCGACGACCCTTATAGTAAATACTCAGGCCATTTCAGCGCAGCTGCAACAAATCTCAAAAGAAATTCAGGATGCCACAGACCCCTCGCAGCTGGACCAGCTGTACGCCCAGGCGGATGCTCTAGAGGTTCAGATCCAACAGACAGAGGCTAGTTCGGCAATGGCCAAGCAAGCAATTCGAGAGTTTCGCCAGCCCCTACAGATCAGCGCCCGGACAATGCAGCAGTTAGCTGCCGAGGCCGGAACCCAAATCAGCACAGTATTTGGTGTTGTACCGGCGAACGTCGGGGAGGAATCTATCACTAAGATCACCATGGAGACATATGCATTATTACAAGGGTGGCAGCAGGCTGTGACAACCTTCAATGAGCTTAAGGCTTCAGTGTTGAGAAAGGCCTCGGAGTTGGGGCCCTTGTTTGGGCAGTAGAATGAAGGTGCGCAGTAAGAACAGGGCACAGGGTCTAGCAGAGATATGGAGGTGGAGACAGTAATTTTCGATTGACTCGGGATGAGTCAAGAAACTATGGTCGGGGCCTGTTGGGGCCCTTGTTTTGAATTTTGAATAAGGAACATATTTTGGGTTGTGGATCGACACATGGCAGGTGCAACAACAGTAGGTAGAGGAGCTACCGAGGTTGCGGAAGAACATGAGATAGCTTATGAGGCTGACGCAGATAAGTGCAGAAAAAGAGAAGATATGGCAGAGAACAGATAGCGGAACTCATGGGAAAAAGAAAGAAGCCGAAAGCAGCTGAAGAAGAACACAAGAGAAACTAGAATTTTCACTGGCGGGTGAATAAATAGGCCGTCACCCAGCCGAAAATGAGATCATGCATGGATGTAGAGGGATTGAAGAGGATCGAGAAGACGCTGCAGAAGAGCTCTGTCCTGATCACAACATCCTTGTAGTTCCTAGGATTTTATTGATCTATCATGGATGTATTATCTATTTCTCTGTCCTGTGGGAAGTCTGTAATAGAAATGTAAAGCTCTTCCTGTTGAGCGATGTAACTGTGGATCCAACTGAAGGTTATTAATATATTTGAAGGTTGTTGTCTTATTGTATGAGTTCACATATGCATGATGTCTGTGGTACCTTAAAATTTTATTTGCTTAGTATATGCATAATGTTCCGAGAATATCTTCTATGTATGATGTTATGTATGAAAATAAATCTACGTTAACTTCGAGTTGCGGATCCATCCGCCACTACCGATATGTTCCCCTTCTGCATGTGGTTGCGGCACGCCTTGGGTGAGACTCTCTTCTCTCCAGAGTAGGGTGAAAATGCCGACATGGTTCTAGACTACAGCAGACTCCTTTGTTGGCCCCAATCCTCGAACCTGGGTCTTGCCTGCGAGACCTATTTTCTAGCCAACAAGATATAAGGGGAAAACCATAAGGGATAAAACCAGATCTTATTATTTTTGTGATTCAAAGGAAAGATCCAACTCCCTCTCACCATTGATTTTTTGTAGGCTCCAACCTACAAGACGCCACTACCTCAAATTCTGCAAGCTATAACTTGCAAGGAAGCTCCAACTCCCATATATTTTCTACAGGTTGCAACCCACAGGAGGCTCCTACCTCAACCAGCTACAACTGGAAATCTATCAAGCTACAACTTGATATGGAAGCACCAACTTCCTCACACTATAATAAAATCATATGCTGATTTACCTAGATATCAGCTTTGTTTTTCTCCTTCTTCATTGTTGTCTTTCCAGCATTCAAAACTGCTTCATATTAGCTCTGGATCTTCACAACTTCTCTATCTTCTTTGTCTTATTCTTCCACTCTCTAACCTCTCTATGCACATTACAATAAAATCATTTATAAAGATTACTTCAAGGTTGTTTTCATTCTATATGGGAATATGAAGTGAACAAGCATGACTCTTTCCTTCCACCCATTCATTTCCTCACTATATACTCATTTCAGTATTAAATTGGAGTTTTTCTTTGCCTACAGAGACTTGCCTTTGCATCACAAACAAAATAAAATAAATAATACATTTACAGTTACAATCAATTATTTTACTCAACCCTTTCAGTTTCTTAGCTTTGTTGTGTGTTTTTCCTCTTCTGCTTGTTGTGCTTTTGTCTTGTCTGTTTCTACAGTTATATTTCAACTGTGTTGCATAACTGCCCTTTTTTACCGACTCGACCCATGTTGTTGCACTATTCTGAATGGGGTCGGATACTTTTACTTACCCGAGCCTTTATTTGTTGTGTGCAGTCTTTTCATTTAACATACAACTGCATCTTCATGTCACTTTTCATCTTGGCCAAATTCTTTACACAAACCTCGTGGACCCGTGGGTCATGGTCCACATAACTTCCTTTATACACACAACGGATTATAAATTATGAGTTAATTACAACCTACATACATTAGTGATTAAACAATGCATACACTTTAAACCAGACTGCACATAAACCAAAATCACGTGCAGACATGCAGAACTTCCCACTGGAGGGTCCCACTATACCTTAAACCAATCACAACTCATCGCAAATACTTGCCCGCAAGTTTCCCACTCTACCGATAATGATAAACCATAAACCATGTGAAGTACGCTATTGCATAGTGCTGACACATGGACTCCCTTCATCGCATCGTGTCGTTCAATCCTTACCGCATCGCAACCAAAACAACATACCTTGCAATGTCTTAAAGTTAAACCTTAAAGTTGTCAATGTGTGATTTTGCAATCCACCATCCATCGTTGATCTGCTACATGATCCAATGGTCCTCACATTATCCCTCCATATCATCGTATCTTATATTTTTTGACTTGCGAAGTCATCGCGTCCGTTCATCTCTCACCTTAGGATCTATGATCTAATCATGACCGTCCGCTCACCTTCACATGACTCTTCTTCGCGTCTTCTTCTTGCTTTGATCTCTGCTGTCAATTCTTAACCCTCGATTCTGCGATCTGATCCTCTCCATCGATTCATCCTTAAGAATTATTCTAAGTGTTCTATCTTTATTCGATTTATGTTCATTATACTGTCACTACTCCATAATACCGGTTCCTCCACACTACTCCTCCTGAGCTTGCTCATAGTTCTTCAAAGCGAATCTCTCCTGAGGTTGTTCTTTTGGTTATTCATATAACCATTACAGCATCTCAAGCCTTCATTTGCTATCTTTTATGCCTCTACTTCTTTTTTGTCTTTGCTTCCTTTGCTCCTTGTTTGCCTTGCTTCTTAGCTCTGTTTTCTGCCTTTACCTTTTTTATAGTTCAGGTGCTGCTCCTTTGTGCTCCTTTTCCATCAATGACAATATTTCCAACACATGGGAAGAGATTACACACAATAAACACAGAACTAGTCTGGGGTATAACAATGATGTATCTTTTCAAATTCTAGATTTCACTAAACCTATAAAATTTTGAAGTGCAGGATTTCTAGATGGTGTAGTTTGAGAAAAAGTTGATATATGCCAATAGTATAACAAATTTGGACATGTGAAAGTGTTAGCTCTCTGTAATTTATTAGCAAGATCGATATTTGATCTTCGCTTGTACGATCATTGTGGAAAGTGAAATCACCAGTTAAACAAATGTTCCAAAAAGAATAATAATGCAATACATAACCTAAGTTTTGGACGGATTGCTTCTTGGGAATGGACGAAAGCAGCCAATAAGATCTACAAGTCATATTGAAGAATTTGTTCGAGAGTGTTGATGAAGCTTGTAGTGATGAAAAATAATTCTCACCATGTATCCTAAAAGGGGGGATTTGTTGGTGGTCTGCTACAGGTTTGAGTTCGAGATTTCAAGAGAGCCTAAGTCAGAGATCCACATCCTAAGCCACAACATGTACCAGTTAGAGCCAGAGTTGTGATACTTCAGCGAGCACTTCCAGATTCAAAAATTTTTGAGGAACTGTTGTGATATTTCCAAATTTTGTGGTCATCTTAAAACCACATTTTTTGTTGTTCTGAGAACTGTTATGTAGGTTATAGAATTGGTGTTGGTTGACACACTAAGTTCACCCATTTTCGGTTTGTGGTCATCCTTAAAACCATTTCTGAGAGAGATTCAACTCTTGACTGAGATACAGAATGCATTTTGAGCTCTCATTCTTGGAATTTGGTATATCCCTTCGGATTAAGGGGGGAATGTTAGAAAACTAATCCCCGGGTTAGTTTCTTATAGGTCAATTGGTTATTAGATTCCAGGAAACCCATGGAACTAATTCAACGATTTGTTTATGTATTTATATGTATATTATTGTACATCATTATTTGACACATTCATTCATATATTGTTGAGTTTGTTTCCAGTTTGTGTGTCTTACAAGTTGGCTTTCAACTTTGTGCATGAGGGTTTCGTTAAACATTTATTGTAAAGTTTCTTTCTCTTTCCTTCTAGTGAAAATTCTACTTTGCATCACTTTCCTCTACACTCTTTCACGATTTACTTGAAAAAATTGTGTTGTTAAAATCTAGTTAAGTTCTATTAATCTGGAAGGAATTTCCAAATACAAAAGTCTCCAAGTATCACAAACAATTGTGACTCATTGAATGAACATTCAAAAACTAGATGTTTGTTATGATATTTAAGCCCAAGTAAGCTGGACAATATTACTTCGTTGACCTCTCCAGTTGGAGTTTATAGAGTATTATGGGTCTAGGGATCTTGTCATTTGAAGGAAGGAATAAAATTCCTTTCATAAAAAAATTCCTATTATTATTATAATACATTCAATTGGAAAGATAACAATCATAAATAGTCAAATCAAAAGGGTGGTAGGTACTCCATGTGCTAATGATTTGAAATTAAATGATGATGAGCTCCCTCTAAGTTGAATTTGTCTTTAAGCAGGGTCTGTGTTTAAATATATGTGACATGATGATTCTGAAGCTGAGGTTAGCCCTTGTAACCTGCAATGGTGTGAGAACGCACCATTATATTATATTTGGAAAATATAATCAAATTTTCAATATTTTACTTATTAGTGATAATGTTGCCATGGGATTTAGTTCAAGGGGTTGTATTTCATCAGATCAAAGAACACTCGTAAGGGATTGTATTTTATAAAATAAAAGAACACTCGTATTCGATTGGATCGAGTTACATTGTATTTTTTCACTACATAAGGTGTGTTTCTAATGAGCGTAGGTGTGGAGGATGCAATTTGCGACAATGTGGAGGAAGTAATTTGCGGAGTGTAGTCAAGTAGAAAAAAAAAATATCGACAAGGATATGGGAAGGAGAGGGAAAATACTTTGACGATGAAATTATATGAATGAATGCGAGAATTTATAACCTGAAAAATTAATATATTTAGGGAGGATCCCCCTCATCCCTACAATATGAAACATTTTTCATAATGCGACGTTTTTCCATGGTTGATTTTCACAGTGAGACAATATTTTTCACAAAGTGACATTGGACAATGGTTTACCATGATTTACTATGGTTGAAAATGGTTGAGAATGTTTGATTTTCATAGTGAGACAATATGTTTCATAATGTGACACTAGACCATGGTTGACCATGATTATAAACCTAAGGAATTTATATTAAACCCCAAGGATTAATAATATAAACCCTATGAATAATATTATACCCTAGGTATATGAACCCTTAGATTTTTTTTTCTAAGTTAAGGTAATCTATTAACAAATGAAATATTGTACAGCGGGCCGAAGCCTAATCTTTGCCTAGTATTGTGGAAATCTTGACAAAAAACCAGAGAGAAAGACTGCCCTCATAGAGGGAAACCAGCCTTGAGAAGTTTTCTAAATGTTTCCCACGCAGGGGTACCATAGAATGATGTTTCTGAAGTTTACAGCTATCAAAAACTGAGTTATGAATTGATACTATAAAATACTCAAAATCAAGCCCGAGAGTATGGGCCAAAACTAAACAGGAAAACCAAACCAAGAAGGAGCGACTACTCATCAGGGGGTTCTTCCACAACTCTGCACCAAAGAGCATCCGGGTCGCCATCTTTCTTGAACAGGTCCATGATGGAAGGGACCACCTGCCTGGAGGGTGGTGGAACTCCTTGTGCCATAATCACGTCATGAGTCTCACTCGCTTTCCCAGGATCTCCTTGCGCCATTTCCACATCCTGATTCCCACTCGCTTGACCTTGCATTTCCTTGCTCGACGAGTGCACCAACCTTGCTTGCTGGTCCGAGGTCTGGGCATCAGCTTTGCACAAACCCATCGGGCTCAAACTATGAGCGTCCTCCTAGGGCTCTTCGCGGAAGACCACTGAAATAGAGGTCATGACCCGAGGGCGATTGAGTGAGAAGTTGAAAGAAAAGTGCATTGTTTGAGGCATTGGGCGAGGCAAAGCATTTGGAGGCTTCGAGGAGCCCAGGCGTTGGCCAGAGTGAAGCAGGTGACCCCTCCTATTTCTGATATAGCGGCCCAAATGCGAAGACGAATCTGAGGAGGCACTGGACGTGGAGGGAGAGCGCCAAGGTTGGCATCTGGTGCTTCCCCTGTGGCACCTCATCCTTTGATGAAGGCGAGGCATAGGCACGGTCTCGACAGAGGGCCCAAGAAGCGATGGAAGAGTAGGACTGACAGAGGCCTGAGGTAAACGAAAGTTCAGAGAGACCGAAGAAAACATACAAAGCCTAGAATGTGAGAAGTGGAGATTATCTCCAAAGTCTAGACATCAGCTCAACAGGCTACGTTTGCCAATAATCATGCGCACACTGGGGAGCCCTGCATCCGAGGAGCACCATTGTTTCATCAGCTGAGGAGCGCTATCAGAACCAGAGCAACTTACCATAATTTCAATCCAAATGACCCTGCATCGTAAAACACCCGGAATTAAACCCCCATTAATAATAGCCGAAGGCCAATTCATATCGTCACACACGAGATCGCACAGAGGAGTGGAGTTGGGATTGCAAACAGGGCCGAGAGTAAATGCAGTCGAACAGTTTGCAGCCGGAGTTAAATGCCAAACGCCAACTGCATTTTGGGTGGGTAGGTGTCTCCACGCCATGCCGCACCCAAGTCCCATCGAATTAATACCTATCCTCCTCACCCACATCCGGGATATGAACCCTTAGATTAATAAACCCAAGGAATTGATATTATAAACCCAATGTAATAATAAACACGAGTTAATAATAAAACCCTAAGGGATTATAAACCCAAGGGATTAATATTATAGACCCAAGATATATAAACCCTTAGAAAAATATTATAAACCCTCTATAAACATATTTAACAATAGTTTACCATGGTTGTTTTTCATATTGAGACAAACTTTGTCACAATGCAACTTTGGACCATGGTTAACCATGGTTAATTTTCATATTGAGACATTATTTTTCACAATGTGACATTGGACCATGGATGATAATGGTTGAGGATGACTCGCAGTGGTCTTCCATCGTTGAAAATGGTTTAACATTGCTGACCATGGTTGACAATGGTTGACCATGGTTGATTTTCATATTGAGATAATATTTTTCACAATGTGACGTTGGACCATGGTTGACCATGATTATAAACCCAAGGGATTTATATTAAACCAAATTTCTAATATTAAAAACATTATGAACAATATTATACCCTAGGAATATGAACCCTTAGCTTAATAAACCCAAGGGATTGATATTATAAACATAATGGATTAATATTATAAACCCAAGGTATATAAAACCTAAGATAAATATTATAAACACTAACATAATCATGGTTGACCATGGTTGATTTTCACATTGAGACCATCTTTGTCATAATGCGACATTAAACCATGGTTGATTTTCATATTGAGACAATATTTGTCACAATGTGACATTGGACTATGGTTGACCATGATTGAGAATAGGTTGAAAATGGTTTATCATTGTTGACAATGGTTACCATTGTTGACGATGTGTTACGATAGTTGACAATGATTGATTTTCATATTGAGACAATATTTTTCACAATGTGACATTGGACAATGGTTTACCATGGTTGACCATGATTATAAACCCAATGGATTTATATCAAACCCTATGAATAATATTATACCCTAGGTATATGAACCCTTTGATTAATAAACCCAAGGGATTGATACTATAAACCCAAGGGATTAATACTAAAACCCCAAGGGATTATAAACCCAAGGGAATAATATTAAACCCAAGGGATTAATATTATAAATCATAGGTATATAAACCATGAGATAAATATTGAAACCCAATAATAAATATGCTTAGTCATGTTTTACCATGGTTTATTTTCATATTGAAACAAACTTTGTCCCAATGCGACATTGGACCATGGTTGACCATGCTTATTTTTCATATTGAATAATATTATACCCCAGGAATATGAACCCTTAGATTAATATACCCAAAGGATTGATATTATAAACCCAATGTAATAATAAACTTGAGTTAATACTAAGACCTAAAGGGATTATAAACCCAAGGGATTAATATTATAGACCCAAGGTATTTAAACTCTAAGATAAATATTATAAACCCTAAAATAAACATGGTTGACAATGGTTTACCATGATTCATTTTCATATTGAGACAAAATTTGTCACAATGCCACTTTGGACCATGGTTGACCATGGTTGATCATTGTTGATTTTCATATTGAGACAATTTTTGTCATAATGTGACATTGGACCATGTTTGACAATGGTTGAGGATGAATCACAATGGTTTTCCATTGTTGACAATGGTTTACCATTGTTGACCATGGTTGATTTCCATATTGAGATAGTCTTTGTCACAATGTGACATTGGACCATGGTTGACCATGATTATATAAACACAAGGGATTTATATTAAACCCAAGGATTAATATTACAAACATGATGAATAATATTATACCCCAAGAATATGAACCCTCAGATTAATAAACTCTAGGGATTGATATTATAAACCCAAGGGAATAATAAATTGAAGGGGTTAATACTAAAACCCCAAGGGATTAATATAATAAAGCCAAGATATATAAACCTTAAGATAAATATTATAAACCCTAAAATAAGCATGGTTGACCATGGTTTACCATGGTTGATTTTCATATTGAGATCATCTTTGTCACAATACGATGTTAGACCATGGTCGACCATGGTTGATTTTCACACCCTCGTGGAATGAAATTCCTCCACACCAAGGGTTAAATTTGATGCCCATTTACCCTTTTTTCCACTTTTTACTAGTAAAATACAGTTTATTATGAAACAAACATGTTAGGGCTAACTTGAAAATAATTTTGAAACATGTCAAAGTGACGAGTATATAAAAAAATCAGAAGTTTATATATATATATATACTAAGTAATCTATATAGATATGTGGAGTTGTCGATTCTTCTGACACCCTACTTGTGCGTAACCCCTACTTCACTCTACGTTTTCAACAATGCCCAATGCATTGTATTTTGGTACGTTCCAGATAGCTTGTGACTTAATAGAGTGACTTTGTCAAATTACATAAAAATAAAATTAAAATTAAGATTAAAACTAAATAAAATAAAATTATAAACTCAAATATTTATATGTGAAAAAAAAATTATTTGGTTAATGTAAAATTAAATTAACTTTTTTTATTTGGTTAATGTAAATAAAAAAATAACTTTAAAATAAAAATAAGTTCATGGTATTGACATATGGTATGACAACCCATGGTATTCATGTGGAATATAGCATATTTAAAGGGGGAATTAAAACATCTTAGATCCATCTTAACTCTAAATCTACGGGATCAAATCTCCTTTCACTCTAAAGAGGTTTTCATCTCAAGAGATTTGATCCCTTGGATTTAAGTTGGATCTTATTGTTTATCTCTAAAAATAAAAATCACACTATGTGAAAACATTTTTACTTGATCAAAAATAAAATAAAAATAATAAAAAATAACATTAAAATAAAAATAATTTCATGGTATTGACACATGGTATGAGAACCCATGGTATTGACACATGGTATGAGAACCCATGGTATTCACATGGAACATAACATATTGAAAGGCTAAAATTAAACCAACCTAGATCCATCTTAACTCATGATCTACCAAGCCTATAGAGAGATATCAAATATCTTGTGAGGAAAAACTCTTTTCACTCAGCAAAAAGAAATTTGAACCCTTTGAGGCTTGGTGGATCCAAATTTAAAATGGATTTAGGCTGGTCACATTTTGTAAACCTAAATGATGCTTTAGAAGTTGGTATGTTTTTTTATGTTATACATTCCTAGATGAGGTATATTTTTTATGTTATACATTTTACTTTAAAATATTGTTACTAGTGGTAAATAATTCATTTCCCCGTTAAACTAGAGATTTAAACATAATAGGGAAATTAACTATTAGATATCATTTTTGGAATTCAAGATGATGTTTATAGAAATAGTTGTTTTCTTTATGTGAGTGAATTATAGCTTAGTGAGAGTCTCTATATTCCAATTTCTTCATCAAGTCTATCAATATGTATTTGGTGAGTGAACATACTATCAATATGTATTTGGTGAGTCTTTATATTCCAATTTCTTCATAAAGTATTGATTAGTATTTTAACAAAACAAAAGCTTCTTGTAATTTGCTTAGAATGTTAGATTTCATGGAATCTTTTCCCTCCTCCACGGAATTCGTGGAGGAGGAGGCAATTCGTGGAGGAGGAGGCTCTTCTTTTAACAAAGCGAGACTCTTCTTTTAACATAGCCTCATGAATAGTAGACACTACTCTAGGAAAGACTTCGTCTTAACCTCAGTAAGTTCAATTGCCCTTCACTTTCATCTGAAGACCTTTATTGATCATTTTAACAAAATCTTTTTGAAATTTAAACTAAAATGTTAGATTTTTTGAAAAATAAATCTAATTGAAAATGAAACTTTGGAAATTTATTTTTAATTGTTTTTCACCCTCGTGTGTTCAAAGTTTAATTGCATTGGCTTCAATATTTACAGGTATACATTGTTTTTTTGCTTTTAAGTTAGATGAAATTGATAAAAAGAAATATTAAGAGTGATATAAAGAATCGTTTAAAAATAAGATCATCATAACACAATTCTATAATAGGTATAGGTCACAATTCTATGATAAGTATAAGAACATGTCAAATTTAACTTCTACTCTACATTGTGAAGACTGCAACCTGCAACTCTGCAATGGCCTTACAAAGACAAAGACAAAGACAAAGACATATATATATATATATATATATATATATTGCATCCCCATAAAACATATTAATTGTTGTTATTTTTAATGTTTAATTGGTTATTTTGGTGGTGTAGCTTCTTAGTCACAAATGAGTCCTCATAAATCTGAATGACGTTTTTGATTCGGGCAAACAAAAAATAGAACAAATTTGCGCACGAGGGTTGGGTTAAACATTTATTGTAAAGTTTCTTTCACTTGAATAAAAATTCTACTTTGTATCATTTGCCTCTGCCTTTGCACAGTTTACTTGAATACAGTGCGGTGTTAAAAATCTTGTTAGGTTCTTTTAATAGAAGATGTTTAATGAGATGGAGGAATTGTTTGGATGGTTAAAATTGGTCAGAAATTTAAGAATCTTACAGTGTTTGAATTATGATTTTGATGGTAAAAATAGATTTAGCACCATCAAAAACTTCTAAAAAACCCAAAATATTAAAGTATAATAGTTATAATATAAATTTACAAAATCTTTACCAAATTTTCTTAAAATTTTACAGAAATTTCCATCATTTTCAAATAGAAAAAACAATCTAATTAGACTAGGGCTTTTAATATAGAAGAAATTTCCTTTTAATCTGGAAATAATTTCCAAATACAAAAGTCTCCAAGTACCCCGAACAATTGCGAATCATTGAATGAGCATTCAACAACTAGATGTTGGCTATGATATTTAAGCCCAAGTAAGCTGGACACTATTACTTCGTTGACCTCTCCAGTTGGAGTTTACAGACTATTATGGGTCTAGGGATCTGACTTTCGTTATTTTTTTAGTATTTTAATGATTAATTAGGAGATAAATGTGGGCAAAAACCGTTGTCAAAACGCTATGTAATGTTATATAATGATTTTAGCTGTTACAGCACTTGTGGAAAATCCCGATAAATCTTTCTGGTAATGCCCAATTCTAAACAACTATCGCCAATGCAAACCACTATAAAAACACCTACAACTCTGGCAACCTGCACCGTTTTAAACGCATTGGTAAAAAAGCGAAGAAAAAAATACAAAGAGTGGTATTGTGATTAAGAAAAAAAATACAAATAGTGGTATTGTGATTAAAAAGTATCGAAGATGGTTCATAATTTTTCAATAACTATGGTCATCTCTGTACTCTGTTTTACAATCATGGCGCTGCCAACAGCAGATCTGCGTACAGGTCATGCTCCATTAATTCCTGTGCCACCATGTAGTTTTTTAAATGCTTGTAAAACAGGTTATTTAATAGATAATTTGTAATTATTTTCCTGGTTTTTTGATAGTTTGGCTTAATGGTGATGATATTGATGATGCTGCAGCTGGAATCCACTCGATCTCTTCGCAGGTAGAGCCTCAGAATGATTTTGAGGTCTGCTCATGGTGTATTTTCACCAAGAAATGTTGTCCAAATTGCTTTCCTTCTTACGATTCAGGTATGTTTGGATATATATTTTCAAATCTCGAAAATTTAAGGATGGAAATTTATTCTAAAATTTAAATATTTTACTGAAAATAATCAAATTTTTAATAATTTTTATATAATTTTTATGCAAATTTCATTTAGCTAAAATAATTTTATACTGTAAAAATTGAACTAATAAGTTTTAGAAATAATTGAAATCAACCCTCAAAATTTTCCCTACTTTCAAATAATTTTGTCTAAATTTTTATTATTATTTAAGTCAATTTGATTCTACATTCCAAAAATATTTTGTAATTGGATAGACCAGAGAGTTTAATTTCTTAATCTATTAATATTTCTGAATTTGTTCCTGTCATCTTTGCCCAAGGCCATGAAAATCTTCTCTATATTGTTTCAATTTTATCTATTAATATATTCATAAATTTGAAATATTCCCAAAATTCATAATTTACATAAAAATAACTCATTTTTTATATATACATTAATTGATTTTAATGGATTTACCAGATGACACCGGCTTCGCAGCAGAAGGCAAAAGAAAGTCGACCCAGTTCCCCACTGATGCCTTTCAAGACTGTATGGAGTGTGCAGTGGGCAAGAAATGTTGCCAAGTCTGCGCCTCCCCCACTTTCACTCGACCTCCTCAGTATGTTCATTTATGAATCACTCTATTAATTTGTTTATTTTTTTTAATAAAATAAAATAAAATAAATATTAAGTTAGATATTATTTTTTGAGATTTAATAAATATTAGGTTAAATATTATTTTTTGGGATTAGTAAGTCATTTATTTATAATCATTTCTATGAGAGGTCGTAATAATTGACTAATTTCTTATGATTTTTGAATAATCTATTTAGCACTCATTGCCTCACGTGGTGAATAGTTCACTTAGTAGACTATTCAAAAATCATGAGAAATTAGTAAGTTACTACTATCTCTCATGGAAATACTCATAGATGAATGACTTACTTAAAACATTTGAATTCCAAAAAATAATATCGAAAATCCCTCAATAATTAAATATTAAGTATTTTCTTATTTTGAAAAAAAACTAATATAAATGCATTTATTATTAAAATAATCAAGTGTTTACATTGAGAGGTGTTGTGTCTCTTTGTAAAGTGGTTCCATATTAATTTAATTTATTGGCTAAATGTTTAGGAATTTTAAAGTTAAATTATTATATATATTTTTAGTTTTCATAAAATCAAATTATTATATTTTTTGAGTTTTTATAAATGTACAATTAATTTTATAATTTAATAAATTAATTTAAATATAAATTATAAATAAAATAGTGTAATGTTAATTTTTAATAATATTTTGTTAAAAATGATAAAAATAATAAAAAATTAATATATTATAAAAATAAATAAAATTGTATTTGTTGACTATCTTATATTAATAAATAGGTAATTATTAATATTCAAAACTTCATTGAGATGAAGTTAACAACCAAATAAAATAAAATAAAAAATATCTATATTCAAAAAAATTGAAATATACAATTAATTTAGTATTTAAATTGATATTTAATTAATAAATAAATTCTTATCCATCATCATTATTTGAATATAATTTTATGCCTTCAGAATCTTCGTAGGGTGAATTAGCCATTTTGAATTTGGAAAAAAATAAAACATAAATAAGAATGAGAAACTTCAACATGATATTTTTAATCATAATATTAAAGAAACGTATTCTTAATTGACTTCAACGATATTTTTAATCATAACATTAAATAAACTTATTCGTAATTGACTTCAACTTAATCACTATGGCGACATGTTAATACATGTAAAACTTTTTCAGAGGAACAGTTTTATTATAGGTTTTTATAATGGTTTAAGTCAATGATTTTTTTTTTTAATAATATTGACTGCACAAATATTTTTATAGAGTTTACTATCATTCATATATATATAATTTATTGAATTTTATTTTAGTTTATTTTAATATTAAAAAATAAAATAAAAAATAAAAAAAAATCAGTTTAAATTTATCAAATATTAAAAGAAATTAAATCTTTAAAAATGTAAAACTTTCTTAATTTTATTTAAATTTTAATTCTTTTAACCTATAATAAATCCAAGATTATGATAATAAAATATTTTAATAATAATTATTATATTCATTCATATATATATATATATATATATATGATTTTGAAGGGAGCTCTACTTGAATGGTTTATGAGGCACAATACTTGTTAAGGTTTTGCAAATGGGGTAGCAAGCTAAGTGATCTTGATGTGGGATGGGTGACCTCTAGTGAAGTCTTGCTTAGGGGGTGTAAGCCTTGGAAGTGATGATTGACCTATGTGATTCATTTCACTAGTTTCAATCCCACTTCGTCACTCTTGTAAGCATCACCTGATGCAATGAGTGCTAAGTGGACTATTCAAAAATCATGAGAAAATAGTCAGTTACAACTACCTTTCACGAAAAATGATCATAGATAAATGACTTACTTAAAAAAGTTGAATCCAATAATCATAAATGAATAACTTACTTAAAAAAGTTGAATCCCAAAAAATAATATCTAATATATATTATTTTCATGATGTACTAAATAGATAATGATATACTTTTAATAGAGTAGTAATTATTTATAATGTTGAAGATTTTTGCCTCACTCATTCTTTTTCTGTTCTCTTAGGATTGTGAAAAATGAACCTGGGTGTAAAGCATGATCTTCCTATTCTCTTGATATTTGAACCATGGACCTGAGATTTGAACCATGGACCTGGTTGACTCTATTCGTAACACTGGTGGTACAAATTGTTGCTGAGATAAAATGTGGCCCATTTTCTTTAATTGTGTTGGTAAAAGAGGCGTTCGTCCTTTGTCATGCGGCACTAACTCAGTTTTGTTTTTAAAACAATTTATAATAAATTGCCGAGAATGGTATGTCCCATATATCTTGGTGTTGCTTTTAAAACAATCTTTAAAGATATATTAGATTTTATTTTTAATTAGAGATTAGATGAAAATATTAATTTTAAAAAAAAATTATAACCATGCTTATTATATTTATTATATCCTTAGCTATAATATAAATGTAAATGACAAAAATAATAATCATTTTACCAACTTTCAAATAATTGTAATTAATAAAATAAAAATATTTATTATAAAAACATATACATTAATTCAATATTAATAAATAAAAGTTATAACAATGCTTATTATATCATTAGCTACAAATAATAACTATTTTACCAACCTCTCTAATAACAGTAATTAATAAAATAAAATAAAAATATTATAAAAACATATACCTTAAATCAATATTAATTTATTTTAAAATAAAAATAAATAAATAAATATTAAATT
The DNA here is from genome assembly GCA_034641835.2 of Pinus albicaulis. Taxonomy (NCBI): domain Eukaryota; kingdom Viridiplantae; phylum Streptophyta; class Pinopsida; order Pinales; family Pinaceae; genus Pinus; species Pinus albicaulis. The sequence goes on from CM076583.1 coordinate 828,880,041, forward strand.
TATATATTTTTACCAATTCTAAAATATAAAATATAAAAATATTAAATTCATATACTTTTACCAATTCTAAAATATATTTTCAAGTTATAGATTATTTTAAAGATTATTACCCACTTCTGGAATATCATGATTCTTTTAACCTAGACAAACAAATAAAATAACTAATATAAATATAGAGTAGGTTAAATGATAAATGAGAGAGATTAAAAAATGCATGTCCTATGTATTTATGGATTTTCTAGTAACAACTATAATAATAATAAGGATGAATCATATTTAAAATATTTTGAATGGTGTTTTATATGTAAATTCTCACTTGTATAGAAATAGATGTGAAAGATATATGGTAAAGTTTAGGGATGTTTTTAACTCATGTGTAAAAATAAGAGGTAGGATGGATAGAGATGGATGAAGAGAAATAATATGTAATGGAAGTTTAGATAATGTAATGGTAAATTACAAGTTTTAATTTACACATTGAATCTTTTAAAAATAAGAAAATGTAATTTGAAATATTTATGAAGAATAATATTTAGAAGATTAAAAGAAATCTTTAAGAATAATAATATTAAAGAGAATTAATGGAATAAAAGAGAGAATCAAAATGTGTAGATGGAAAATAATAGCTAGATAATTAAGTAAATGAAAGAGAAAATTGGAATTTTGAAGGAAAATAAGAAGACTTTGAAATTTGAGACTATAGAGTCATCAATTCTTTCTAATTCCTTTATGAGAACATTTGGAATATATCTACCAATATAAAAAGAAGAAATAGAAGAAAAAGTCTTTATACGTAATCATCCAAAGTTAATAACATTTAAAAATCACTCAATGAGTATAATATTCTTTAATTTCTAGATTATATAATGTTTTATAAAGTTATATTTATTGCAAGAATAGAGGCTAAACAACTCTACATATGAGATTTAAATTTTTGTAATTTAGTTTTTCATGTCACTAATAATAATAACAAAGATTTAACTCCCTTTCCAAAAGAAAAAAGAATAAATTAAAAAAAAAAAAGAATAAATTTAATTTAGATACATTGAAAAAATTGATTAAAAAAGCAAGAAATTATGTATATAAACATGTACATGATCACATTTAAAAAGATAAACCAACACACATTCATCTTAAATATGAATTTATCAAACAATGAAAGGGATTAATATATAAGATGGAATTAAATGATAAAAATATTTACACTTTAAGAAATTTCATCCCTTTTGATCTCTCTTAATGCTTAATAGATTTTAGTTTAAGATAAAACTAGCTCAATACTATGTCATTTTATTGGATAATAAGTTCAATGAATATATAATAACAATTATAAAACTATAAGACTAACAAAGTATGTAAAACATCACTTTCAATTTAAGAAAAAGTTACATAAAAATATTAAACCGATGTAAAACATCACTTTTGATTTAAGAAAAAGTTACATAAAATACTAAACCAAAAGAAAAAATTGTCACTTTATATAATAATAATATAATAAAAAAATATTGTCACATATAATAAATATTATTCTTCTTATAATATTGAAAACATTTTAACACTCACTTTTAAACAATAATTAAAAACAAGAAAAAGAAATATATCAAACAAATGATAAAGAAAATGTTTTTGGATAGACTTTTTATTATTATCTTATTTAGTATTATTTAAAATAGATTAAATTTTAATTTAAAACATAAATATTTATATTCATTTAACAACAACCATTTTATTATTAATATTACAAACATTTTTAATTTAATATTTAATATTTTTAATGTTTATATTTAAAACTATATAAATATAATATTATTATATAGAATTTTTTCCTTAATAGTCACATTTAAATGAATATTGTCGATGCGTTTTAAACCAACCAGTGTGGTTCATTATCAAAAGAATAGATGAGTCTTTGTATGTTTTTTTGTTGTTTTTTTAATATGTTCTATCATGCACATCATGAAAATAAATTTTATTACTATTTTTAAAATGGCATTACATAACTCATTAGAGATCTAAGTTAAAATATAGAGTAATGTTGGGTGAATAGATTAGCTAAGTGTGAAAAATAAAAGATTGATTACCAAAATACACAATTATATGTGAATTTACAGTAAAAGAAATTTTGTTAGATCTAAGATTTGCGATCCATAATTTAGATAAATGTCTTTCGGATTAATTAAAAACTAGTGGTTAAAAGAAATCTTTGTTTAAGCCCAAAAAAAAAAGAAAAATTAAAAGGTGAGATCATGGAAGTCAATGAAAGAAATTTGACACACTATAAAAATTCATAGTAGAAGGTGAACATAATAATTTCCATAAATACTTTGGCAAAATTCCTTGTAAAGACTGCACTAAAATCCCCAAAACATAATCCAATCTGTTAGACCACTATCAAATTCTACAATCCATAAATAGATAGTTGGAGTTACACGATAAAATTTCATAGTCTATGATAAAAGCAACAATATGGGAGATAATTAGAGTCATAAAATATGAGTAGTAAGATTTCCTGAATTATAAAAATAAATTTACTAAAAAAAATTGATCAAATTCACCAAACAATGATCTAATTTCCCAAATCAAATTCAAAAACCTTAATCATTTTTTTTATATTATCTAATAAATTTACCAAACTAATCAATCACCTTACATCAAAATTCTTACATCAATATTTTTGGTATGAGTTTGAAGTGGATTTGACTATACAACATGAAATGATCCAACTTCACCTCTTCCACTACCTATCCTACGTACCCTAGTGAAACATGAAGGGATAGTAACTTTCTTTGAATGATTTAACTCCACCTCCCTAATAAGCATGATATATGGCAAGGGTTGTAGAATAAAATTAGTCTAGTTAGTCAAACCATAATGTTTTATTTATTGAATACAAATAACCATAAATAACCTTGCATTAATAACCAACCTTACATTAACAATAATAACGAAAAATAGCATCATTATTAGACACGTTATAGTCAAAAGAACCTATCCTTTAACACCACATTTCATATATATATATATATATATATATATTGAAATTTGTGAACAAAAAGTAATATATATTAAATAAAATAAAGTGTCATTTCACAATGTAATGAAATTTTCTACATAATATTCTAGCCATATTTGATTTAGATGTATTTTAAAATTAAATTAAATAACTAGAATTGTTTAACTTTAACTAACATACCAATAGTTGTACTTTCAACTAATCATATTTGTTCTTCATCACCTAATGTTCCATAAATTACCCCATCTTTATATATAACATTAAAAATCACTTAAAGATACAAATAATTCTACTTTCAATGAATCATATTAATCTTTCATTACTAAATGTTTCATAAATCGCTACATCTTTATATACAACATTAAAAAAAAAAAAAAAAATCTTAAATTTATTTGCATTATTAGTCTTTGTGGAACGGCATGGGATGATAATAATTGGAAAGATGTTTTTAGTGTTGAAGTTTGCAACAAGAAACAATGAAATTGGCATCCGGAAACAACAAGCAACGCCTACACTAAGTGTGGGACTAGGAGGTCCAAGAAACACCTACATTAGTGTGGGATAAATTTGGTGCATGTCTATTTTAGTTATCTCTTAATTAAGATGGACAATAAAATGTAATCTAATCTCAAAATAACTTGTAATAGTTAACTGAGTTTGATAAACTCAGTTAGCTCATGAATTTCGAGTTAGAGGTAGTTGGTGAGGCATGCAGAGTAATTCTAGTTATAACAAACCTAGTGCAGTGGTGCATTAGTTAATGCAAGTTGTAATTAGTTTAACTCAGTTAAGTGAGTTAAACTCAGTTGTGCTAGTTGTAACTATTTGATACACTATTGAGAGATCAAGTGAATCAAATATTATTTAATTCAAGATCAGTGATCTCACATGCAACTAAGGATTTACTATTATTAGTTGCATGCATGTCAGTTCCAGTGGAGACCTAGTTGAGATCTAGGTGAAAGGGAAGTGTGACTATCAGTTGTGATATTAGCAGGTTGCCCATATGCAATTAAACCACCACAGGATGCCCATGATACTCAGCGCAGTGTAGGAAGGCTGGAATTCCTTCTGAATAGGGATTTCATTCTTCATGAATTGCGTGAGCAAGGTAGGTTGAAGACAAGTTGAGAGTTGGATGAGTATTGGCCCGATTTTGTCTAGATCAGTGTGAGACAATTAGCTGAATACAGGAGGGATCTTATGAGAAGAGTTGTATGTAATTGTTTCATGATTCCTTATGGAATATACAATATATGATAGAGGGGTTTTGAGTAGTAAGATTTCCCTAGGAAATTATCTGTGTTGTGACTTGATTGATTCTTCTTTGCTTCATGTGATTGGCGATTGTGTTTTTAATTCTACAAAATATTTGTAGAAGAGATTCAATATTTAACTTTAGTACATTGTTAGATCAGATTGAATCCATGATATACAAGCTTGTTGTATAATTTCTACATGGTATCAGAGTTGTGTTATAAATTTTCTACATGGTATGAGAGCAGGAATTATTTGGGTGCACGAGTTTGCAGAGAATATCTAAAACTTTTAATGAAATTTTTTAAAAAAAAAATAACATATTTAGATTCCTTGCAAAAAAATAGCCAAATTGAAAAACAAAATCGGTCGAATCGGAGCTCGAATGAGGGAGATATCGTCGATTTAAAATCAACATTTTTGTTAGAAAATTTTGCGATGGCGGGACAATTACAATGTGCGTGAGTCAGAAAAGGAAAAGTTTTCCTTCGACACAAAGCCATAGGACAAGCCAAGAATATTTGGATTCATGTGAAGAATCTTTATAGACATTATGTAGATTTTATTTCTACAGAGCTTCCAACCACTGGGAAGTGTGAGAAAGGCATGCAATTAACCCTTGAGAGGGAGCTAGATTTTTATGCAGTTGAGTAACTCTTGGTTCCAAAGGATGAACCTCAGGATCTGGAGCAGCCACAAGATGAGGATCATGGAGTTGCATAAAACACTCATGTAGATAAATTTCGAGCCAGATGGGTAGAGGGAGTACATACAGTTATACCCCCAGGTGTGAGGCGGGGAGACATGCAAGATTAATCCCAAGAAGAAATTTGGGTAGGGTCCTAGAGATGGTGCGTCTCATGGATCGAACCTGGCTATGAGGAGCCCACAGAGAAGCAGTAGTAGGATCAGTTATATTTATGCAGTCAGATGTCAAGAGGATAGAAATCAGAGTGACGGGTGTCAGATACTGGAGCACAGATAAGAGCGGGCAGCAGTGCAGAATGCATGGATGCAGATGTCAAGAACGTATAGAATCCAGTAGACATGTGCAATAGCTAGAAGAAGTTAGAAGACTCTGATGACAGATGCATTATATTGATTAATTTTCTTGGAGGCTATTCAATTCTGGAAGTGTTGCATGTGAGAGAAACATTAGTGAAGTGTTGCATGAAAGAGTTGCATGTGCGAGAAACAATAGAGAAGTGTTGCATGTCACATGCAAGAGATGTATGTCGCATGAAAGGACATTCCTTTATTGTTGAGAGGGAGTATTGAAGTTTGCAACAAGAAACAGTGAAATTGGCATCCAAAAATAATAAGTAGCATCTACACTAAGTTTGGGACCAGGAGGTCCAAGCAGCACCTACACTAAGTGTGGGACTAGGGGGTCCAATCAGCACCTACACTAGTGTGGGCTAAATTTGGTGCATGTCTATTTTAGTTATCCCTTAATTAAGGTGGACAATAAAATGTAATCTAATCTCAAAATAACTTGCAATAGTTAATTGAGTGTGATAAACTCAATTAGCTCATTAATTTCGAGTTAGAGGTAGTTGGCAAGGCATGCAAAGTAATTCTAGTTGTAACAAAGTTTGAATTGCAGTGGTGCATTAGTTAATGCAGGTTTTAATCATTTTAACTCAGTTAAGTAAGTTAAACTCATTTTTGCTAGTTGTAAATGTTTGATACACTAGTAAGAGATCAAGTGAATTAAATTTTATTTAAGTCACAATCAATGATGTCACATGAAACTAAGGATTTACTATTATTAGTTGCATGCATGTCAATTCCAGTGGAGACCCAGTTGATATCTAGGTGAAAGGGAGCTGTGACTCTCAATTGTGATATTAGCAGGTTGCCCAGATGCAGTTAAAACACCACAGGATGCCCATGATACTCAACGTAGTGTAGGAAGGCTGGAATTCCTTGTGAATAGGGATTGCATTCCTCATGAATTGTGTGAGCAAGGCAGGCTGAAGACATGTTGAAAATTGGCTGAGTATTGGCACGATTTTGTCTAGATCAGTGTGAGACAATTAGTTGAATACAGGAGAGCTCTTGTGAGAAGAGTTGTATGCAATTGTTTCATGATTCCTTGTGGAATATACAATATATGATAGAGGGGTTTTGAGCAGCAATTTTTCCCCAGGAAATTATCTGTGTTATGGCTTGTTTGATTCTTCTTTCTTCATGTGATTGGCGATTGTGTTTTTCATTTCGCAAAATATTTTTAGAATCGATTCAGTATTTAACTTTAGTACATTGTTAGATCAGATTGAATCCATTATATACATGCTTGTTGTATAATTTATACATTTAGCATTAGTTGGTGTTGGGAATTTGTGAGTTTTTAACTCTGTATTTCGCAGTTGATTTCATTCCTATATGCTAACCCTTTTGTAATTGAAACTTCATGGTTTTGGCCTCTTCCTGAGGTCAAGAAGCTAAAACCATATATTATGTTGGACTTGTTTTATTAGTATTTCCTAGATTTGAAACTAATGCTAGCATTAGTTTATAAACATTAAATGCTACATGGAAATACATGGAACCACTAAATATAAATATAACCATGGAAAAATTGAAGACACTGAAGAGTGCCATATGGTTGTGTGCATTGTTGTGTGATGTGTAAAGAACAATGGTGTGATGTATAAATAATGAGACACTTGTTATTCTTCTTATTCTTCTTTCGAGAAAAATCAATGACTACCATCAAATTTAGTTGCATCTTTAGAATTCTTAGCAGGGTGTAGAACGTCTGCTTTTCTTTGGCTTGACAACCCAACTTCAACTTTGAATGCTTTATTTTGACAACCCAAATTCAACTCCAAATAGAACTGGTGCTAGTCGGATTAGCTACCTGGGGTCTGAGCTTTGGTCGGTGTGTCTCAGTTGTCTTCATTTATCATGGTGAGTAGTGATAACAGAGCAGAATTTAAATGCCAAGACTCTTCCACTAGAGAAACAAACTTGTATTCAAACTAAAACCAACACAATTTTTTCACAAATTACCTGAGCATGCAGCGATGGGGGTTGTAGAGGCATATATTCTCGTGTTGGCGAACCATAGAGTGAATGGGAAAATACAATGAAAATCCCTAGTATGTGCTCCCGACAATGTCGTGTACCAAGCAAGTGTTCCCATCAAGGTTAAAATGCGCTTAAATCGCGACCACGGGCGTTCGGAGGGTCTAGGCTGAATGAAACCACAAAAGCCATCGATCCATCCCATCCAGTAGTCCTCCCTCCATCCAGCCAACAATTGCATCATGGGTCGCTCTTATTTTTCTAGTCATCTCCCCCACCTAACTAAATGGGGAAGCTTATCTTCCCTATATATAACTTTCATAGCTTTCCCTACCTTCTTATATATGCCCTACATAAGGAGTCTTATGTTGTTGGCAATGTGGACAACAAATAAGGTCTAGGCAGTGGCTAAAATGGAGGGTCCAGGCTGAATGAAACTGCACAAGCCATCGATCCATCCCATCCAATAGTCCTCCCTCCATCCATCCAACAATTGCATCATGGGTCACTCTTATTTTTCTAATCAAATCCCCCACCTAACTAAATGGGGAAGATTTTCTTCCCTATATATAGCTTTCATAGCTTTCCTTACCTTCTTATCTATGCCCTACATAAGGAGTCTTATGTTGTTGGCAATGTGGGCAACAAATAAGGTCTAGGCAGTGGCTAAAACCACTTCTTTCTGGATTGGAAAAGAAATTACTAATGGTGATGCAGGAGCATCCGACTCAGCAATTTTATTTTAATTTAGTAGATAGAGGGGGTTTTTATGTTTTAAAGGAAATTGGATTTTTATGTAACAAATTTAAATAATTTTAGAGTTTGAGTGATTTTAATGAGAGATATTAATTATTGAGAAGAATTTGTAAATGTTCCCAAATGATTGGAGAACATGAGAGAAGTAGGATAGTTGAGATTCCATAGGGAGTGAGAGATTTAAAAATTAATTGTAAATCCTAAAATTAGAATTGGGTTCATGATTTTGTGGATGAGAGAGGATCCTTAGGGATTAGTTGAGGCAAATGAGGAATTAGAAGATATTCAAGGTTTGTTGAGATGATGGAGGATCTAAACCTAAATTAGTTCCAATTATTTTGTATAAAAATGATAAGCTTCAACGCATTAGAGAGAGAGTAGGTTTTAGGAAAGTAGAACTTGGATTGTAAGCCTACGAGTAGAGGAAAAGAAAAATGGCCAAGTGAACGTAGATTGGGCCAAAAGAGAATAGATAGAACACAAGATGTTCTAAGCTTATGTAAAGATTGTTTATGATTGAAAAGAGGGTTTCATTGCTATCAGAATTATTTATGTGTTTGTTAATTGAATGAGATAGATTTCTGTTTAATGAGGTTCTGTGCATGATTGTTAATTGAATGCAGAAACTTTATGAGGAACAACAGTAGTAATTTCGGTTTAACTTGTGTGATAAATGTTCTAATTTTGAAGGAACAAGTATGAGATAATTTCTGCAGAGGAGGCTTTCCATAGTGAAATTGAATGGAACCTTGAATCATCATTGATCACAAATTGGATCAATGATGGATTCATAAACGAACTAAATAATGTGTAGAATTGTGTACACTGTGTAGAGATCATGGCAAGAAATTCAGATAGGAAAAAGCGAGTGTTGTGGCTGGGTCTATAAATTGGAGGACGAGAAGAATAGTAATAGCTATGAAATATCAAGGCAATTGCGGCAGCTGTTGGTCTTTCGTTGTAACTGGAGAAGTAGAAAGCATTAACCCAAATCGTGACTGGCAATCTTGTCTTCCTTTTCGAGCTACAGTTTATCGATGGTAAAATCAAAACAACGGTTTTGAGGGAGGAAATGTGCAAGCCGGACTCAGTTTCATTTTTATTAATGGAGGAATTGATTCATCAGCATATTACCTTATCAGTGCAGAGATGGATAATGTGATTCCAACAAAGTGAGTTAGAACGTTGTGATTGGGATCGACGGGTTGATTAGCAAGAAGAAGCCACAACCAAAATTATCAGATCAATGAATGAAAGAATGCAATCCAAACAGTGATTAAGAGCATAGATTCAATACGTTTATATATTCGAGAGAACACATGAAATCCAGGATTGAACAAGAAGTGGTTTTTGGAAACCACCAAAAGGTTTCGCACAGCTTTGAGAGAGCAAGCGGTAAATCCTTTAAGTGGTGTTGTAATATGGAGATATGAGAGATATGTGACAGAATCTTACCTAAAAACAATGTTCATAACTCTATTGATCAATTCATTTAGTTTTCCTTTGCTATTATGATCATGCTATTCATTCACTTTGATGGATGGATGTACCATAAGCATTGCTCAACGTGATAATTCTCTCTATTGAACTTTGTGTATATGTAATGGAGTCAATTTAGTATTCAAAAGGTAATTGAGCCAACTTATACTATGTTTTATTGTTTTTTATTTATTTTTTATTATTTTTAATATAATACTATGTACATGATAACATTTCTTACCTATTAATTTGTAAATCACTTTTTAATGTACTAAAAATTATTTAAAATTTAAAAACAATTTAAAAGCTAAAACTAATTTAAAATAAAAATGAAATATGAAACTAAAAATAAAATTATTTAAACATTAAAGAAAATAAAATATAAAAAATATATAAATATAAATGATGTGAAAAGCTATTATTTAAACTAATAAGGTATTTATGGCAACTAATAAGGTAATTATGAAAAATAATCCCCCTATGTATAATGAATGAATGTATGAGTGGGACTATTCTATTCATAAAAGATTTCTATTTGTATATTCATTACTCAATTAAATTGCTTTTATACACAGTTTTATTTGATCAGATATATATTTAAAAGAATGGATGAGTATTTGTATGTTTTTTTTAATATGTACTATCAATGCACATAATGAAAATAAATTTTATTACTATTTTTAAAATGGCGTTATACACTGATTAGAGATCTAAGTTAAAATATAAAGTGATGTTGGGTGAAGAAATTAGCTAAGTGTGAAAAATAAAAGATTGATTACTCAACTACACAATTATATGTGAATTTACAGTAAAATAAATTTTGTTAGATCTAAGACTTTTGTGATCCATAATTTAGATAAATGTCTTTCGGATTAATCACATAATTAGGATTAGGTCGATGTTTCAAACCATCTAATATGGTTCATCCTCAGGACAAGGTGAAAAAATATGATTGATTTCAGTAAATAAATAGTTAGGATGCATCATTGTCTGGAGATAGCCGTTGAGACTAGCCATTAAAAACTAGCGGTTAAAAGAAACCTTCGTTTAAGCCCCGAAAAAAAAAAAAAAAGAAAGAAGAAGAAGAAGAAAAAGAAAGAAAAAAAAAAAAGAAAAAAAAAAAGAAAGAAGAAAAGAAGTGAGATCATGGAAATCAATGAAAGAACTTTGACACACTATAAAAATTCATAGTAAAAGGTGAACATAATAATTTCCGTAAATAATTTGGAAAAATTCCTTGTAGAGACTGCCCTGAAATCCCCAAAACAACATAATCCAATTTGTTAGACCACCATCAAATTCTACAATCCATAAATAGATAATTGGAGTTACACGATCAAATTTCATAGTATATGATAAAATTTACAATATGGGAGATAATTAGAGTCACAGAATATGAGTAGTAAGATTTCCTGAATTATAGGATTAAATTTACTAGAAAATGATCAAATTCACCAAACAATGACCTAATTTCCAAAATCTAATTCAACAAACCTTGATCATTTTTTTTATATCATCTAATGAATTTACCAAAATAATCAATCACCTTACATCAATATTATTTGGTATGAGTTTGAAGTGGATTTGACTATACAACATGAAATGATCCAACTTCACCTCTTCCACTACTTATCCTACCTACCCTAGTGAAACATAAAGGGATAGTAACTTTCTTTGAATGATTTAACTCCACCTCCCTAATAAGCATGATATATGGCAAGGGTTGTAGAATAAAATCAGTCTAGTTAGTCTAACTCATTCTATATCTCGGCTTCTGCTCTTTGCATCTCGGCTTTTACTCTTCCACATCTCGGCTTCTGCTCTTCGCATCTTCGCATCTGCCTCTAAAATATCGGGCTTCCCAAGAAAATCGCAATAGTTCTGGACCTTTGCTCGTGATCGCATGGAGACCACTTGGATTTTCCCGCTGACAAATCAAACTGTCTTTGGTAAAATATCGAGGTATATGTTGTGTAAAAAACACTCTTTATCTACTATTACCCGAGTTTGTATCTGCGGTGCGAGTTGTAAAACCTCGTGTGTCTGCTGTGTAATATACTAGGTTTATAATATATTATAGGTGGTGAGGTGCGAGTCTGCGGTGTGGTGCGAGATTATCACTACATTGTATCTGCAGTACGAGATTGGTGTAAAATCTCGAGGTATCTTCTATGTAAAAAACACTTTTTATCTGCTATTAGTCGGGTTTGTATCTACGATGCAAGGTGTAAAATATCGTGTGTTTGCTGTGTAAAATCTCGAGGTATCTGCTATGTAAAAAACAAGTCAATGTTTCCATTGACCTCAATTTATCTGATTTGTGCGAGGTATCTGCTTCATCTATATCAATTCATCTCTCGGGTTTACGGTGTGAAGTATTTAAAAAAATTTGGGTCTGTTGTGTGAAATCTCTTCCATTATATTTTTGGGTCTAGTATGGCTCCCATATTTTCGAAGATAATTGTCGGACTAGTTCCATCCACCTCTAAGAGTCAAGCTCCTGCCCATATTGTCAGTGAAGCCCCAGCTCCCACTGTGCAGGTGGTCAAGGCCTCACTAGATGAAGCCTTGAAGTTCTCTGAAAGTGCCTTAATCTATCAGTTTAATGGATTTTGGCTATGGCTGACATCTCTCCACAGTTGGATCTCAGAGGTATGAAAGCCTCTCATTTCTGATGACATTAATATCTACCCCTATGCTAAGGGTGTATTTATAGAATATTTTGAAAACTCTGAAAGCAGACAGTGCATTTTAGATTCCGACCCTTGGTTTTGGGAAAACTCGAGCCTATTCATGAAGCCATGGAACCCATCATTTGATCCTTCAACAATATTCATAACCTCAGCACCATTTTGGGTCATATTTCCAAACCTACTTTTGCATCTCTGGAATCTCTCCTCGCTAAAATCCATTGGAAATGCAATTGGGAAATTTTACTGCAGGTGCCCAGAAACAAAGGAATATGTCAGAACCACCTATGCATGCATCTATGTAGAAATGGACTTCAGTGTTGGATTCCCAGCTAAAATACTCCTAACAAGAAAAGACTATGTATGGAACCAAAAACTCGACTATGAAAGAGTCCTCTTCAGATGTCTATCCTACTTTGAGACATGTCATCTAGCCAAAAATTTCCCAAAAGTCTCCCAGAAAAATTCTTCTAGAAAGAATCACCATAGATCTACATGGTGGGAAGGAGCACAAAAGGAAAATTACATTGTCATCAAGGAAGAATACTCTCGAGAAAACTCTGAATCACAAGAAATCAGGAAAGAAAGAAACAACCCTCAAGACAAGCAGGGGGAAAGCCCCACCCAACAACCAAAAAATGAACTCAACAACCCCTCAAGCATCAACAATTATGAGGATTCGAATGCCGCGCAAAATAAATCTTCATTTTGCAGCAAAGCAGATCTCCCAAATCCCGAAGATAAGACACCAGTGTCTCAAGAATCAGAAGAGATGAAGGAGGGGCAAGATAAAGGAAGTTTGAAGAACATAGAGAAGAAAAAGAAAGCTACAACACCAATCTCCCCAAGAAAGATGAGAATCTAGACAATTAAGAACTAAGAAAATTATAGGTCCGATAGACCAAATTTGGTCTCAGTGGACGTTAACCATCATCATCATCATCATCATCACAAATAGCCATAAATAACTTTGCATTAATAACCAACCTTCCATTAACAATAATAACGAAAAATAACATCATTATTAAACACGTTGTAGTCAAAATAACCTATCCTTTAACGCCTCATTTCATATATATATATATATATATATATTTGTGAAAAAAAAGTAATATATATTAAATAAAAATATAAGTGTCATTTCACAATGTAATGAAATTTTCTACATAATATTCTAGCCGTATTTGACTTAGATGTATTTTAAAATTAAATTAAATAACTAGAATTGTTTAACTTTAACTAACATACCAATAGTTGTAATTTCAACCAAGCATATTTTTCTTCATCACCTAATGTTCCATAAATTACCACATCTTCATGTACAACATTAAAAAATCACCTAAGGATACAAATAATTCTACTTTCAATGAATCATATTAATCCTTCATCACTAAATGTTTCATAAATCGCTACATATTCATATACAACATTAAAAAAAAAAAAAAAATCTTAAACTTATTTGTATTATTAGTCCCTGTCGAATGGCATGGGACTATAGTAATTGGAAAGATATTTTTAGTTTTGACGTTTGCAACAAGAAACAGTGAAATTGGCATCCGGAAACAACAAGCAGCACCTACAATAAGTGTGGGACCAGGAGGTCCAAGCAACACCCACATTGGTATGGGCTAAATCTGGTGCATGTCTATTTTAGTTATCCCTTAATTAAGATGGAAAATAAAATGTAATCTAATATCAAAATAACTTGTAATAGTTAACTGAGTGTGATAAACTCAGTTAGCTCATGAATTTCGAATTAGAGGTGGTTGGTGAGGCATGTAGAGTAATTCTAGTTGTAACAGAGTTAATGCAGTGGTGCATTAGTTAAGGCAGGTTGTAATTAGATTAAATCAGTTAAGTGAGTTAAACTCAGTTGTGCTAGTTGTAACTATTTGGTACACTAGTGAGAGATCAACTGAATTAAATATTATTTAATTCAAAATCAGTGATCTCACTTGCAACTAAGGATTTACTATTATTAGCTGCATGAATGTCAGTTCCAGTGGAGACCCAGTTGAGATCTAGGTGAAAGGGAAGTGTGACTATCAGTCGTGATATTAGCAGGTTGCCCATATGCAGTTAAAACACCACAGGATGCCCATGATGCTCAGCGCAATGTAGGAAGGTTGGAATTCCTTCTGAATAGGGATTGCATTCCTCATGAATTGTGTGAGCAAGGCAGGCTGAAGGAAGACTGAGAATTGGATGATTATTGGCATGATTTTGTTTGGATCAGTGTGAGACAATTAGTTGAATACAGGGGGGCTCTTATGAGAAGAGTTGTATGTAATTGTTTCATGATTCCTTGTGGAATATACAATATATGATAGAGGGGTTTTGAGCAGTAATATTTCCCTAAAATTATCTGTGTTGTGGCTTGATTGATTCTTCTTTTCTTCATGTGATTGGCGATTGTGTTTTTAATTCCGCAAAATATTTGTATAAGTGATTCAGTATTTAACTTTAGTACATTGTTAGATCGGATTGAATCCATGATATACATGCTTGTTGTATAATTTCTACATGGTATCAGAGTTGTGTTATAAATTTTCTACATGGTATGAGAACATGAATTATTTGGGTGCACGAGTTTGCAGAGAATATCTGAAAATTTTAATGAAAATTTTCAAAAAAAAAATAGCATATTTAGATTCCTTGCAAAAAAATACCCAAATTGGAAAAAAAAAAATCGGTCTAATCAGAGCTCGAATGAGGAAAATATCGTCAATTTAAAACCAACATTTTTGTTAGAAAATTTTGCGATGGCGGGACACTTACAATGTGCATGAGTCAGAAAAGGAAATTTTTTCCTTCGACACAAAGCCATAGGAAAAACCAAGAAGATTGGGATTCATGTGAAGAATCTCTATAGACTTGATGTAGATGTGATTTATACAGAGCCTCCAACCATTGGGAAGTGTGAGAAAGGCATGCAATTGACACTTGAGAGGGAGCTGGATTTGTATGCAGTTGAGTAACTCTTAGTTCCAAAGGATGAACCTAAGGATGTGGAGAAGCCACAAGATGAGGATCATGGAGTGGCATAAAACACTTATGCAGAGAAATTTCGAGCTAGATGGGCAGAGGGAGTACATGCAGTTATACCTCTAGGTGTGAGGTGGGGAGACATGCAAGATTAATCCCAAGAAGAAATTTGGGCAGGGTCCTAGAGATGGTGCATCTCATGGATCGAACCTAGCTATGAGGAGCCCACAGAGAAGCAATAGCAGGATCAATTATATTTATGCAGTCGGATGTCAGGAGGACAGAAATCAGAGTGACAAGTGTCAAATACTAGAGCGCAGATAAGAGTTGGCAGCAGTGCAGAATGCATGGATGCAGATGTCAACAACGCATAGAATCTAGTAGACATGTGTAGTGGCTAGCAAAAATTAGAAGACTCTGATCATAGATGCATTATATTGATTCAGTTGTTTGGAGGCTATTCAGTTCTGGAAGTGTTGCATGCACAGGTTGGATGTGAGAGAAAAATTAGCGAAGTGTTGCATGTGAGAGGAATAATAGAGAAGTGTTGCATGTCAACATGCAAGAGGTGTATGTCGCATGAAAGGACATTCCTTTCTTGTTAAGAGGGAGTATTAAAGTTTGCAACAAGAAACAGTGAAATTGGCATCCGGAAATAACAAGCAGCACTTACACTGGTGTGGGCTAAATTTGGTGCATGTCTATTTTAGTTATCCCTTAATTAACAAGGAAAATAAAATGTAATCCAATCTAAAAATAACTTGTAATATTTAACTAAGTGTGATAAACTCAGTTAGCTCAAGAATTTCGAGTTAGAGGTAGTTGGCAAGGCATGCAGAGTAATTCTAGTTGTAACAAAGTTCAAAGTGTAGTGGTGCATTAGTTAATGTAGGTTGTAATCAGTTTAACTCAGTTGAGTTAAACTCATTTGTGCTAGTTGTAAATGTTTGATACACTAGTGAGAGATCAAGTGAATTAAACATTATTTAATTTATGATCAATGATCGCACATGCAACTAAGGATTTACTATTATTAGCCGCATGCATGTCAATTCCAGTGGAGGCCTAGTTGATATCTAGGTGAAAGGGAAGTGTGTCTATTAGTTGTGATATTAGCAAGCTGCCCAGATGCAGTTAAAACACCACAGGATGCCCATGATACTCAATGTAGCGTAGGAAGATTGGAATTATTGTGAATAGGGATTGCATTCCTCATGAATTGCGTGAGCAAGGCAAGCTGAAGACATGCTGATAATTGGCTGAGTATTGGCCTGATTTTGTCTAGATCAGTGTGAGACAATTAGTTGAATACAGGAGGGCTCTTGTGAGAAGAGTTGTATGTAATTGTTTCATGATTCCTTGTGGAATATACAATATATGATAGAGGGGTTTTGAGCAGCAAGATTCCCCAGGAAATTATCTGTGCTCTGGCTTGATTGATTCTTCTTTGCTTCATGTGATTGGCGATTGTGTTTTTAATTTCGCAAAATATTTGTAGAATTGATTCAGTATTTAACTTTAGTACATTGTTAGATCGGATTGAATCCATGATATACATACTTGTTGTAATATATTTAGCATTAGTTGGTGTTGGGAATTTGTGAGTTTTTAACTCTGTATTTCGCAGTTGATTTCATTTATGTATGCTAACCTTTTTGCAATTGAAACTTCATGGTTTTGGCCTCTTCCCGAGATCGATAAGATAAAACCATATATTATGTTGGACTTGCTTTATTAGTATTTCCTAGATTTGAAAATAATGCTAGCTATATTTTATAAACATTAAATGCTACATGGAAATACATGGAACCACTAACTATAAATATAACCATGGAAACATTGAAGACATTGAAGAGCGCCAGATGGTTGTGTGCATGGTTGTGTGATGTATAAAGAACAATGGTGTGATGTATAAAGAATGAGACACTTGTTATTCTTCTTATTATTCTCCCGAGAAAAATCAACGATTACCTTCGAATTTAGTTCCATCTCCAGAATTCTCAGCAGCTCCAGACTTCTTAGCATGGTGCAGAACCTTTGCTTTGCTTTGGCTTGACAACCCAACTTCAAGTTCAAATGCTTTATTTTTACAACCCAAATTCAACTCCAAATAGAACTAGTGCCAGTCGGATTAGCTACCTTGGGTCTGAGCTTTGGTCGGTGTGTCTCAGTTGTCTTCATTTATCGTGGTGAGCAGCGATGACGGAGCAGACTTTGAATGCCGAGACTCTTCCACTAGAGAAACAAACTTGTATTCAAACTGAAACCAACACAAATGATTCACAAATTACCTGAGCGTGCAGTGATGGGGGTTGTAGAGGCATATATTTCTCGTGTTGGCGAACCACAAAGTGAGCGCGCAAAGACAATGAAAATCCCTACTATGTGCTCCCGACGATGTCGTGTGCCGAGCGAGTGTTCCCGTCAAGGTTCAGATGTGCTTAAATTGCGTCCATGGGCGTTCAAAGGGTCTAGGCTAAATGAAACCACACAAGCCATCGATCCATCCCATTTAGTAGTCCTCCCTCCATCCATCCAACAATTGCATCATGGGTCGCTCTTATTTTTCTAATCAACTCCCCCGCCTAACTAAACGGGGAAGCTTGTCTTCCATATATATAACTTTCATAGCTTGCCCTGCCTTCTTATCTATGCCCTACATAAGGAGTCTTATGTTTTTGGAAATTTGGGCAACAAAGAAGTTCTAGGCAGCGGCTAAAATGGAGGGTCCAAGCTGAATGAAACTTCACAAGCCATCGATCCATCCCATCGAGTAGTCCTCCCTCCATCCATCCAACAATTGCATCATGGGTTGCTCTTATTTTTCTAATCAACTCCCCCACCTAACTAAACGGGGAAGCTTTTCTTCCCTATATATAGCTTTCATAGCTTTCCCTACCTCCTTATCTATGCCGTACATAAGGAGTCTTATGTTGTTGGCAATGTGGGCAACAAAGAAGGTCTAGGCAGCGGCTAAAACCACTTCTTTCTGGATTGGGAAAGAAATTACTAATGGTTGGACGGTGGAATACATGATCTCTTAGGTGGCAGAATCAGAATGACTTTAGGAAGGAAAAAAGAGGATGATTCGATCGGGAAAGCAATAGGTTAGGCAACAGCATTGAATCCTAAAAAGGAGAAAGAGACCTACCTTTAAGTAGGAAGAGAATTTGGAGACGCTAGAGTGGCCATACAATGGGAATAAGGTAAGAATTCATTGTCATATATTTGAATCTACTTTAGTCCCGGTTTACCAAGATATTTATTCCTCAGTATACCCACCATATAAGCTCGCGGCATACCTTCTAGTTATAGAGCTATTGCCTATTCCAGTTCCACGAATCCCTGGGCTCTAGTGCCCCATTTTTCATTCTCATCAGTATGGCTTCATGATTCCTTCCTCTGTCTGGTTGGTTGGAAGGATGGGAAAACTCACGAGGTTGGAGCTTTTTCCTCATATAAGCGTGCACCTCATCACCCCCACTAAGTTGATTTGTCCTTGTGGATGGCAGGATGGGAGCGGTTTCAATGCCCATTTGCATTTTACCCTCCCTTCTAATTTATTTTTATCTAGTAAGGTGGCCTTAGGCTTCCCTCACCCATACAATGAGTTTCGTGTTAAAACCCTTAATCTCTCAATGGTCGAACAAGCAGCTTGTATCCTCACCCCTCTCCCTTGTGTTCCGTTTTAAAATCACTCTAAGTTTGGGGCGTCATAAGTAAGTTGGCCCATGTATTTAGAGGGTATTAAATAGGCAGTAGTTTTAGGTCCAACTGCAATTCTTCCAGTCACTATCAGCTCTGAGTATAGTCAAGTTTTTAAGAATAGAGAGCTCTTTCAACCTAATAATGGTTGCAGGTTCAAATTTGGCAGGTTATTAACCATATTAGCATGATACAATGTTAGGTGGTCTGGTTTAGCGCCATGCATGCATGCTATGTTATGGAGAAGGAGGTGAGGCACGTTACCAACATGGGAGGGCCCACATGGTCATCGAGTTTTGAAAACAAAGGTCACTTTAATGACTTTCAACTAGTTCTTATTTCTTCTTGTGCATAGTGCTATCATGAAGTGTTGTTGTGATGAGGCCATGGTGTTGCCTGTTGTTGCAGGTTCGGGCCCAGACATAGTTCAAAGGGTTATGTCTTCATTCTCATCCAGACTTGGATAATTAAAAATTCCTAAAATAGATTTGTCTTAGAAAACATGAGTAAATGAGCTTCTACTCTACCTTCCATATATAAAGGTACATGGACAACCATCTAATCTCCGTTAAAGTTTGCATTAAATCCTACACAACCAATTCTCGGCTAGCTATTTTCGATTTGAACTCAAAGATCATTTGCGAACAATTCACAGCATAACACACTCATTTGGAGGCCTGAACTTTACTTGTGGAGGATTGCCAGGCATTTGGTGCTGCGAATATTTTTGCGATCAATAAAGATCAAATCTTTGCTCAGATATGTTTACATTCTCGCTTGAGCTATTCAATAGAGCACAATGTAAATGGGATTTTATCTAGCTTTGTGTATTCTTTTTACCAATTTTACAAATTTGAGGGTAGTGTTATGCATTTTTTAGTTTAAACCTTGCTAAATAAAATGTGGATATCTACCTCTTTGGATATCCCTTGAGATTTCTGCTATAGTCTGACTGACTTTCAAGTAGAACTCAATTTCAATATGGGGCATTGAGTTCTACTAAATATTTTGATTCTCAACCTCTCTCTTTTTAACAAACTTGAGACTGCCAAGGGACATTTTTTACTGGTGCCTACCTCTGCGCCATTTTCTTTGCATATTTCACTTTCATCGGCTTCCCTACTTTATGATCCTATGGAAAAAAAAAATGCATCAAATAAACCAAAAAATTTAACCAATAAGAAATTCAACGTTGACCTTTGCATTAAAATTTTGAAGAGTATATTTATGCCCAAAAATTGAAATCTCTCAATTTGAATTGCTTGTTTTCATTTTTATACAAGTTCATGCCTCCAATGTATCATGGAAGGTCCTTGAAGGTCCTTTCAGTTGATTAGCAGTACTGGTGTGTACCGATACTATAATGGATATGACCGAAGGCCCTCTCACCCTGTTGATGGTTGTTGATGTATCATGGAAGTTCCTTGCAGTTGATGGCTGTTGATGTATCATGGAAGGTCCTTGCAGTTGATGGCCGTTGATGTATCATGGAAGGTCCTTTACCAGAAGCTGAGAAGGCATTGCGCTTTGTTCTTTTGATGATTGCAAAATGGATTATGTGTTCAGACATAGGTTCTCCAATGCAGATAGACAAAGAATCTCATCACATCAACAAAGGACTACTCTTGGAAATTATCATACTTCCAATCTTTGTTGGATGAATCATGATTCTTCACACGTGGCAATCAAAATGTATCAACTGATGACTAGTTTGCAGGCCTTTACACATGCTCAATTCTACTACTGAGTATTTGAACTTCAATTTACAACTTTTCTAGCATTCAATGTTGTTGGGAATTTGATGCAAAGAATCGCAATATCAATTTTTTTTGCATATCTTTACTGTTTTTTCTTCAAGCCCTGTGGAATTCTGAAACATTCCTTGGATATGTGGTTTAATGTTTTCGGTGCAGTGTGGAGGGTGCATTTGTTCTCGAAAGGATTTGATCCGTACAGGATTTGAAACATGGTATGCATTTGTATATATAAAGGTTCTAACATTTGTTATGAGTCCTCTTGAAGCCACATGATGATATTTGTGATATCTTTGTAGAACAAAGTAGAACTCGTGAACTTAAGTCATAGCCTTTTAGGACTCTCTGTATTATGGAAGTTTCCATTTGTCCTTAGCGTGGTAGGTTAATAATATTTTGCAAAAATATTGCAAGTCAAATATATATCTTTATTTTTTCGGTTTTTCTTTACTAGTGTAGCAATGCAGCCTAGTTGGAAGAGATGTTTCTTGATTGTGGTTGTGTAATGTTACTATACTAATAAAATAGGTGAGGTTAGGTGAGGTCGGACACATAATGTGAAATTATAATATTACGAACATAGATCTTTCTTTACACTAGATCTTTTAGCTAGTGGGAATTGATACCTATCTTTTTGAGATGAATCCATGCTATTATGCACATTTTGTAAGTTTGATCATAATACCACCTAGAACTCTAGTCTTTGCAAGAGTTCGAAACTTATAGTTTCCTGTTTTTTTTTCAATAGTTTGATACTTAGTATAAAGCCCAAAAAAAAAAAATTATTTTATCGAAAGTTTTTTTTACTTGAAAGTTTCTTTTTCATGGTCATAGTTTTGCAGTACATTCTAGTTTAAAAATAATAAAAAACTATGCTGCTGTAAAATTTCCTTTATATATGTTAGTATGTGAATATTTTTAGAAACAAACTTTTTATGGTAGGAACATGTGACTATTTATTTGCTATCGAGGAAATAATATTGTGCTAATTTCTCTTCTTTTCATGGTTGACAGGCAAACTCACCATAGAGGAGGTATGCTATGCTAGTTTTGGAAATTTTTACTTGTATTTTCACTCTCGAGTGTAGAAATGTTCTTACTAGATTATCCTTGGTAGTGCAACATAACATAGATTTTGTGTTTGTTCTTGTTGTTTATTAATTAAGCTTGTGTGCTTGGCATTTGGACTTCCAACAAAAATATAAGCTCGTGTACTTGGCTATTGACCTTCCAACAAAGATATCTTATTTTCATGCCATCCAACCCCCTTCTTGGTCTGTTTGTCTTCCATTACACGTTTGTTTTCTATATCATGTTCAACGTTTATTCCCAGTAAAACCTTTTACTGTTACTGCAATATAACTTATTATTTTCATCTACAAAAAATACAACTTCCTTTTTCTCATCTTGTGTCTAAGCTACCCCCCATTTTGAGGATGGTACCTAGGGTAATCCCTAGTCCCTTAAGGACACAATTCTATGTCAACAATTCATGAATAGATCATGTGTAGCTCATCAACAATGGACTCATCAAGAGCAAACATGTTATAAAATGGAATTAGATAATGGGTGGCGAGGAAAATGATTTTTCCTTACAACCACTCAAGCTACATCTAATTGAGTGATATAAGTTACTCTTTCCCAAGTTTCACTATTTCTTTTCATCTCAATTTGGGATGGGCTTTATCAGATTCAACATCAACAAAGTTGATATAGATGTCATGTCTAATAAAAGAAGCAAAAAATGAATGTTGTGAATTAGCACTTGATATTGGTATTTCCTTGCCCCGGCCCGGGCCTTGCCACTTATCACACTTAGGTAATTATAGAAGTTGAAAATGAATAAATAGTTACTTAGAGAGCTTAATAGTCTAGAATCTGAATTTTTGTAATGGCCTTCCACTTTCACCTGCTTGTCCAATTTATCTATTCATCAACTATAAGTTACACTCTGTAGTGGATGTCTTGTTGTGAGGAGATGTCCCTACATACGTGATTTAGAGTGGATGCCCCAGGGATTCTACCTCATAGGTTGTGACATCCTGGGGACTCTCCCATATCATAAATACTATTGGACTCCTAAAAATCCCAATTACTATTTCTGGTCAATAGTGGACATTGGAATAAATTCGTCTTTTTATCTATCTACATCATATTTGTCAACTTATGTTTTTGAGTATACAAACATGTTGTAGAATAATTCCATTTTCAGTTAAGCGAGTAGAAACTGATATGATATGGTAGGTGCAGTATATTAGTGTGAGGAGTATAATTCATTATCTTGATGTCCTTTCTGGTATTTCAAATTCCTTATATCTATGGATACATATTTTTTTGTCGTTTTTCCCAGCAATTGTTTGAAAATCGTGATTTTATACAAAGGTATTCTTCGTCACCTTCACCTCGTCTTTATTTTGAATTTTTAAAGTCCTTCATGAGTGACCTAGTGACCTCCTAGCATTGTATAAGTTCAATGATCTCTAGAAATTTAGCTGCATAGAGAGCCTCCATGCCACTATCATTGAAAAACCTTCTGATATGTCAATGTGGAAGCTTCACCCCTATATTTTGGTTATTGTGGTATGGATGTAATTAGGTAGTAGAAATGGCAGTGGAAGCTAATATAGGTATGATGGATGATGCCTACTTTGTAGGCAGGAATGATCTTCTAACATGGATCAATTCTTTCTTACAACTCAATCTCTCCAAAATATAGGAGGTATTCAATAGTCAATACATACCCAATTCATTATTCTTGCCAATATTTGAATGTCCAGATGTTAAGGCATGATAGTAGTAGGATGCCATCAATGAATGATCATTTGTAAGGGATTCTATATGTATCATTTGAGGGCCCAACAAATTTTGATGGCTTGTATTATGAAATGAGGATGATGGTTATCTATATATATATAGGCTGCATCACGAGCTATTAAATGCAAAATGATAGACATGGTTCATCCAGGAGTTGCCTCCAAGCACAAGGTTTGAATTAAATAAAACTCACAATGGATTTTGAAAACAATTTCCATGTAATTCTATTTGAATCCATGCTCAAATTTTTGTTCTAAATCGGTGTTCGTCTTTCAATGACTCACCCTACCTATAATATTTGAAATATATGGAGAATATATGATACTATATTTACTAGCACATACCCTCATAAACCAAGATCTGATGGTCAAGTCTTCAGCTTAACAATTTTAATAGTCATAAATTATGTCCCACCTTGAATATTACATAGTTTGATCACAATTTGACATGAAACATTCTCTAACCGTGATAAAGGGTGTTCATATATGCACAATTACAATAAGCGGTTTTGGTTATTGTCTTGTCTCATATTATTCCACCTTTCCTTCCTTCCTCAAATTTCCCACTTGGATATATGGCTAATGCTCGTGATATGGATATACAGGTGATCGGAATCTGGATTGGGGGCAAAAAATTGCCAAAAATTCAAAGTGCTTAGAATCACACCAAACAAAAACAGTCGAATAGGTTTATTCATCAGGAATCCATCGCACTTCATTTCATCAAAAACCAACTCCATATGTGAAAGTTAGAGCCTGTTGTTCATCGTGCCAAATAAGCAAATTTAAAAAAAAGGGGGGGTCAAATAGGGTCAAAGGTAAAAAATTTGGGTTTTAAAAGGCCAATTAGGTGTTGACACTTTTCTAATGGTGATTGGCTTGAATTTTTTGGCACTTGGAAATTTTTTATTGGTTTTTGGAGAGCTAATTGGGTGCTGACACGTGGAAAGCCAGGAGGCCTCCACGTGCCCCCCACCCCCTCCAAGGCTGAAGTTAATTGCTAAGGTCAAATTTTAAATATTTCCTGTGGAAATTTTTTTATTTTTAGCATAAGGGCGGAGGCCAGGGTCGAACCCATGACCTCCCCCACATAACCCACAAGCGCTACGAACTATACCACACATAGAACTTAACATGTATGGCAATGAATTTTTATTTGAATTTAAAACAAGTTTCAGGAAGAGGCAATAAGGGCCAGCCCTTACCTCACCATATAACCACGCAGCGTGACCAGGTGGAGCGCTTATGACTAATGGCGGGATTAAATATTAAACGTGCTTTATTAGCACTAACCCACATTTAAAGCACTAATCCGATTTTCAAATTCGGATTTTGTTAATTGTGAAATTACCACTAAGCTTCCAGTTAACCATGCTTAACCTTAATTAAACCAGTGTTTAATTTGAGGGCCACTTTGGTGGGTCCACCAATTTTTGTGCCACCTCCAGTTTCGGCATTGCTAACTGGAATTTCTTCAGTTTTAGTGGAGGTTTCCTAGGCCAAAATTGAATGAGGCATAACTGGAGAATATTTCGACCAATTTTGGCCTAGACAGAGTCATTCCTAGATTATTTGGATGATCTGAGCATGATGGTGTAGGTTTCAGAGGCATTGGAGCACTTCTATAAGTGATTTTTCCACTTTGAATATTAAGGAAGCCTAAGGCCACCAGGAGAGGGGTTCGTGCCTAGACCATTTGAAGACCATTTTCAAAGCTTGAAGAGTCTACTTTGAGGTTTTTGGGTCTTCTAAATCCAATGGAGTAGGTTGCAAAGGCATTGGAGCACTATAGGTGCATGTAATCATATAATTTACCATTAATCCAAAGAGGGCCTAGCTAGTTTAAGAAGATCCATGGAGATGTAGCCCAGGAGGGTTGAACTTCATTATCAGCTATTGTGTAATGTGTTTTTTGTGTGTTATTTCTCTGCAATTTACTTGTTATACATGTGTTTTTAACAACCAATTTAATTCATAAATTTCACATAAAAGACACTTAAATTGGCACATAAACCCTGACATAATTGGCTAATTTGAGACGATCCTAAAGACATTTTCTTAAAAACTTATGAGGGAGCTAGCACAACAAAACTAGTTTTCCCATATATAGATCAAGTTGGTATCAGAGCACGGTTTAGCTCATTTTAGCCAAGGTTAGCTAGAATAATTAGTTATTGGTTTTGCATTTGTGCAAGGAGAATTTAACTGTGTGCAATTTTATGTGTGTAAGATGGATAGAGGAGAAGGTCAATATTAAGAGCTTAGTTCTAAAATCACAGCAAAGAAGCTTTTTATACATTGCAAGTGTGATGGAAGCTTCATCAAACATCGTTTCTAGTCAATCTTCCTTAGCGAAACTCTTTGATAAAGAGATGTTGCAAAAGCTATACATCATGAATGATAATGGTGCAAGAGATGTATGAAGATAAGAGGGAGAGCATTATACTTCAAGAGAAATTGATTGACATGAAGGAAGAGAAGCAAGATATTCTTGAAAAAAATCATGAGATGGAAAAGCAGCCTCATATTGAAAATGAAAACCTAGCAAGGTTGCATGAGATGGAGACTCAACTCCATGATGCCAAGGAAACACTAGCCAAGTATGTGCATGAAAAAAAGGTATGCAATTCAAGTTTATCTTCTATTTCTTCTTAAGATGAATATGTAGGTGATTTTTAAAGACACACTAGAGGAATATGGTTTAAATTATTGATGAAAATGGGCTATGAAGGTAAAGGATTGGGAAAACATGCACAAGGCATAGTTGAGCCAATTGTTGTTGAGGAAAGGCCTAGATATTTGGGTCTTGGTTATGTGTTATAGCATCATTTATCATCTCTATATACTTGATGACTTATGCATTGGCCTTGGGTAGCCCTTCCATTTAGACATGGTCACATTTCTCAAAAAACAATATTTTAAAATCCATACGCGACTTTGCTCAGTTTTCTCTGCATGCACACGTGGGTCCATCCATAACTGACCCGCGTATGCTATTTAAAATATTAAAAAATATAAAAATTCCCTATTATTGAGGCAAGGTGTACAATTTTTCCTATAACTTAACTACCCCATCCTGTGGCCTAACTTTTCCCCAACTGAAAAAACTAATTTGAGGAAGTATAAATACACCTCAAGGGAATGGCCTAAGGGAAGAGAGAGAGAATATTATTGATATTATAGCCTGTTATAGCCCTGATCAAGTCTGATATTTCCCCTGTGCCTCCTGCACTTCCCAAGTTTCAGGAAACCCTTGTTTACTTGTGACGATCACCCTCATTATATGTGACATCTTTTGTGCACCATTTATGGAAGAAGCTTTGTGAGGCTAGGGCTGGACGAATCTGGAGGACGGTTTTCTGAAGGTCGTGGCAGATCTCAGGTGATTTCTCCACTATTATTTTCTGTACATGTTATCAATAAAGAAGTATCATCATGTTCCTGATTTTAATGTGTTATATGTCTTTTATACATGCTTAATAATATCGAATAGTTTATTTCATGTTATCTTTATGAGATTAGGTATGCTAATTTGCTAACATCTAGGACATATATGTTGTACAACTAGTTTTTCTTCTTGTTCTTGACTTATTTGCAGGTTTTGGAGCACGAGGAGTTGCAGGGAGTTTAAACCCTACGTGATCTACTACAAACGAAGGATAAACTGGTAAGATCTATAATCCTCACTTTCTAGTTTAAAGCAGAGAAGTTGGTAATTGGAGTCCTTGTGATGACATGCCATCTGCTCTATTAGGTCTTTCAACCCTGGTCCTTAGGGTAAATTTTCTTGTAAAATTATGGAAAACATAATGGAGAATGCTCTAAAGCCAAGCAGGCACATGAAGGTGTTCCAAGAAGGAATTTAATTTCATGTTCATTACCTCAAGCTTGTGAAGCTTGTGTTCATGAAGAATGAAAAAGTTTTAAACCCACTTTGCAAGAAGATGTTCATAAGCATGCAACTAATTAAAATGGAAAACAAGAGGATGTTGAAAGCTCTAAATTCATTGAATCCATTGTTTGTATTCCGAAGATAGCCACTACCTCATCAAATTCACCTCCTCAAGAAGGCAACAAAGGTGAATGTGTAAGGTATAAATATCCCTTTAATCAAGTTTCTTTTGATTATGATAAACATGGTAAATACTCACATAATATTTAGAGAAAGTTTACATGTTCTTTTTGTGGTTTGAATAACCATAATGTTTCAATATGTTGGAATAATATAGCCATGCACAGGAAAATTTTAAAACAAAGGAGACAAAAAGCCAAAGGTCCATTCGACAATGCAAACCATGTTGAAAAGAAGATGCAATTGTTTTGCACTCATTGCCATAAGCAAGGTAATCTTGTAGACAAGTGTTGGACTTTGTATCCAACAAGTCATCAATGACATTTCAATAAGGTGGAGAGAGATCTTGACAAGAATGGAGAAGAGGATACCAAAATTGATGTGGGTCAGGATGATTCACATGATGAAGTGAAGCTGAAAAAAAATGCCATTGAAATGGTTTGGTAAGAGATGGTTAGATTTCTTATACAATTAAGGCCTTACATGTCTTTTGATGATTGACACAAATATTGCCATATTAATGCATTTCTTTTCTCTAGAATGCATGTTGCATGTTTACGCCAGGAAGGTGTTTGAAAAGTAGAGTTGTGTTGACTCACTTAGATGTAGCAAAGATGGAAATTTGCACATGCTTTTGTTTGACTTGAGAGTTAGTTGTTTGAAGAGGCATGTTTTGTTGACTTATGTTTGGTAGATGAGTTTGTACATCAAAATGTAAGAGTAGATGGCGATGTTCACAGGATGTAAAATTTATTTCTTTGAAGGAGCAAAAGGAAGAGGTCATCAAGTTGTATTTCTTGCATGATGCATTTTTCAAATTAATGGTGTTTCTTGTGACAAGATGTCGCAGGGTTTTGGAAGGTCCACTCTTGAATGAGAGGCTCATGATTAGCCTTCATTTCTCAAATCATGGCATGAGTAGCATGTCAATACTAGAGGATGATAGAATCAAGAAGCGGAAATAGGAACAAGATACAAAAAATTTTGCATCCAAAACAACAGCCATTGTAGACCATTTGATGTGCTGACACCAAGAATCAAAGAATATGGTGAATGTGTTCTTCTATATATGGAATTTGGTACAATGGATGTTATGAAACCGGCTCCAAAAATAGAAGAAAAGAGAGATCAACGCCTTAGAAATCAGCCACTTTGAGGGGGCAACCTCAAATACATTACATAAATGAACAATTCTTGGATTATACAAATGAAAAAACCTCCCTATATATATACGAGTCCATGGGGTCACAATATAATCCTAGCTAGCCTAACAATAATAATTTAAGGGCACAATAATAACAATATTGGGGTTACAGGGGCACAACAATAACAATAAGGGGGTCACACTAACAACAATAAGGGACTATACTAGTAATATAGGGACCTAACATGCTTCTCTCCTTCAAAAAGGTGTTGCCCTCAATGCTTGAGTAGCTCCGGATGCTTCTGTATAAAATTATCATCCTCCCATGTAGAATCTTCAGTGGGTAAGTTCTTCCATTTGATGAGATACTCTGAAATTGATCGATTTTGTAGCTGTCGAGTTCTTGTTCCTGTGACTTCTTCAAGTTCCAATATGAGTTTTCCTTCCTCATCAAGTTTTGGCAATATTGTTTGAACTGGAATTTTTTCCCCTATAACCTTCTTTAAGCATGAAACATGGAAAACTGGATGCACTCGTGAAGAAGCAGGAAGCTCCAATTTGTATGCCATAGTACCAATATTTTGCAACACCTTGTAAGGACCATAGTAAATTGGCAATAATTTATTATCCTTCTTAGCTTGCTTGAGGGACATTTTTTTGTATGGTTGTAGCCGTAAAAATACCCAATATCCTACATTAAATCATCTCTATCTACGATGTTGATATGTCTATTGTTTAATTCAATTTTGTTCCAAATTTAGGTTATCCTTTAAGAGTTGGAGAACTTCTTGTTGATGATCGATGAGATATTCCACTTCTTGAACCTTATAATTTTCTCTTAAAGAAGATGTGATGGATGGTGGATGATATCCATAAAGTGCCATAAATGGGGTCATTTTTGTTGCAGTATGGAAGGAAGTGTTATACCTCCATTTAACGAGAGGTAACCACTTGACCCATTATGTTTTCTTATCAGATACAAAACAATGAAGATATCCTTCCAAACATTTATTCACTATCTCAGTTTGACCATTGGATTGAAGATGATAAGATGAGCTATGAGCTAGTTGAGTACCCAAACAAGAAAATAATTCCGTTTAAAAATTTCCATTAAAACTGTGATCTTTTTCACTTACAATAATCTTTGGGCTTCCATGTAGCTTTTAAAATTGTTTCCATAAATGCAGTAGCAACTGTACTTTCTTTAAATGGATGAGATAATGCACAAAAATGTGCATACTTGGTAAGTCTATCAACTACCACCATGATGACACTCTTTCCCTCAAAATTAGGTAAACCTATGATGAAATCCATTGAAATATCCTCCCAACATTGACTTGGATTAGATAAAGGTTGTAGAAGACCTGGGGTCTTAATTGTCTCAAATTTATTTTGCTGGAAAACCAAACATTCCGCCACAAATTTTTGAATATCAGATTTAAGGCCATCCCAAAAAAAAATCTTTCTTCACCCTGTGGTGAGTTTTTTAAAAATCCTGAGTGTCCTCCTAAAGGAGAAGTGTGCAATTCCAAAAGAATATTTTATTTTAGTTGGGAATTATTGCAAATATATAAGCGATATTTGTACCATAAGGAATCATTTTTCCAACTAAATGTATCAGATGTACTAGGATCTTGCTGCAACTTTTGAATGAGTGTCCACACTTCTTCATCCTTATTCCATTCATCCCTTTCTTTGGTTATCCAATTTGGTTGGATAATAGAAATGGCACAAAGAAATTCTTCCACCTCTTCATCCTTTCTTGAGAGTGCATCTGCAACAACATTTAGCTTCCATTTTTTGTAGATGCTTTCAAAGTCATAACCCAACATCTTTGTGACCCATTTTTGTTACTCTTATAAAGATATTCTTTGTTCCAAAAAGTGTTTAAGACTATCATGGTCATTTTTTACCTTGAAATGTCTTCCCATTAGGTAAGGTCGTCGTTTCTTTAGTGCATATAGTATTGCCAACATTTCCTTCTCATACATAGATTTCTATAAATACTTTCCTTTTATTGGACAACTTTCAAAAGAAATGGGTCTTCCTTCTTGCATTAAAACAACACCAATTCCATTTCCTGAGGCATCACATTCCACAATAAATTTTTTTGTGAAGTCTGGCATAGCTAAGACTGGTGCTAGGAATATTGCCTGTTTAAGATGTTCAAAGGCCTTAGTTTCTTCAGGAGTCCATGAAAATGCATTTTTCTTCAATAATGTTGTTAGAGGTGATGTTATTCTCCCATAATTCTTAACAAACTTGTGATAATACCCTGTTAACCTGAGAAATCATCACAACTGGTTTATGGTTGTGGGGACTTCCCATTCCTTAATGGATTTAATTTTGTTAGGGTCTACCTTAACACCCTCGTGAGATACAATATGACCCAGATATTCCACCTCTTGTACTCCAAAGAAACATTTGGATGTTTTTGCATATAATTGTTTCTCCTGCAATAGTTTGAGCACCCTATCAACATGTTAAACATGATCCTTCCAAGACCTACCGTAGATTAGTATATCATCAAAAAATACTAGCAAAAATTTTCTAAGGAAGGGTTTGAAAATGGAATTCATCAACCCTTGAAATGTAGAAGGTGCATTGGTAAGGCCAAAAGGCATGACCAAAAATTCATAATGACCCTCATGAGTTCAAAATGTTGTTTTCGGAATATCTTCAATATTCATTCTAATTTGATGATATCCTGAACAAAGATCTAACTTGGTAAAATAAATTGCTCCATGTAATTCATCCAATAATTCATCAATCACAGGAATGGGAAATTTATCTTTAATGGTGAGCTTATTGAGCTCCCTATAATTCGGACACATGCGCCATGATCCATCCTTCTTGTGTACCAATACTACAGGAGTAGAGAAAGAACTTTGACTAGGTTGAATTATACCCGCCTCTAACATTTTTGCAATCATACGTTCAATTTCGCTCTTTTGGACATAAGGATATCTATAAGGCCCGATGTTTGGAGGAACACTTCCTGGAATCAAATGAATAGCATGATCATGATCATGAATAGGTGGGAGTCCTTTGGGAATTTAAAACACCTTGGAATGATTATCCAAGACTTGTTGGAGATCTGCAGAAATAGATGATTTTGATGTTGGAACTTCTAGTAAGCACAATTGTGCAATTATGCCTCGTTGTTCTTTCTTTAGAATCTTTGTCATGACATTAGAACTTATTATCTTTCCTGGCTTCCCTGCAATACCCCGTAATTTGACTTCCTTTCCTTCTGAAAAAAATTTCAAGAAAAGTTCTTGAAAATTAAAAGCTACCGTCCACAAAGATTGTAACCATTGTACTCCTAGTACAACATCAGCACCTCCCATAGGAATGGAAAGCATTGGACTAGTCAATACATATTCCCCCATGGTTAGTTTGATATTATGGCATTTTCCAGAGCAATTTATAGTTCCTCCATTTGCAACCATCACTTGACATTCTGGTGCTGGGTATAGGAAACAATTAAATTCCTTGGCTACCTTACAATGAATAAAATTATGGGTGCTACCTGAATCAATCAACACTATTACCTTTTTCTTCTTGATATGTCCTTCTATCTTGAAAGTTTGAGGAGTGGTAATTCCTGCCAATGCATTACATGATATGGTCAGACTCATTTATTCCTCTTCTTGGGTTGGTTCCTGGTGTATATCCTCTTCTTGTTCATTTTCTTCTTCCTCTTCACAATCTATGTAAAATAATTTCTTCTCAGCATACTTATGACCTTTAGTGTATTTTCTATCACAACTGTAGCAAAGCCCTTTTGCTCTTTTTTCTTCCAATTGTTGTGGTGTCAACCTTGTAGGTTGTGGAAATCTCGACGTAGCAACACTTCCTTCTTTATAGAATTGAGTGGTAGGCTTCCTTGTCGCCATAATTTTACATTCAACTTTTCTTGCCAACCTGAATGCCTTCTCCAATGAATCAGGTTCCAAAACGCGAACTCCATGTTGGATGTTATCCTTTAAAGTGCCTAGGAAGAGATCAATCCTGTGTTCCTCTGTAAGATCAGTTACCCTTATATTCAATTTTTGGAAGTCCTCAATGTGCTGCCCCACTAAACCCTTTTGTTTGAGATTTATCAATTGGCTAAAGAAGGTGTTGCTCTTCGTATCCTCATAATGTGCTATCATTTCCTCCGTAAAAATTGACCAAGTGACAATTTTTTTATGGGAGCAAAGCCATCGATACCATACAAATGTATTTTGTTCTAAATATAAAGTTTCAATGCGTACCTTTTGTGTGTTTTGCACATTATTGAGATCAAAATATTGCTCCATCTGTAGTATCCATGTTACAGGATCCTTGCCATCAAACTTCCCTATATCCATCTTTGGAATATGGTGGTTCTTCAATCCAACATTAGAGTTTATGAAATCACGATTAACATTTATTTTGTTCTCATAATGAGTTTCCTCTACTATCTTTCCGCCATTAGGAATAATTTCTTGTATTAACCTCGTCATCAAACCTTCCATGTCTGCTTTTAGATCATTCTTCATGTCTTCCATGTTGTCTTTCATGTTTTCATTGATCTTAGCTTCCATCTCATCCATCTTAGCTTCCATGCCATCCATCTTATCTTACATGTCAGCTTCCATGCCATCCATCTTAGCTTCCATTCCATTCTTCAAACCATCCATCTTAGCTTCCACGCCTTTCTTAAAACCATCCATATTAGCTTCCACGCATTTCTTCAAAACTTCCATTTCATTTTTTGTTGCTCTTTGCGAGAGTGAAATTTGGTGCACTTGCTCTTGTAATTTTGAGATGGCATGTTGCGCTTCTTCCTCTTCATCAGTCATAGTAGAGCCTTCTGAAGGCTTAATGGGTGTTGAATTATTTTTAGGTGGAATTTTTGAACCCAATACTGATATATATGCTTCAATATGCCCTTGGAATAACTTCAAACTGATTTTTCACACAAGACTTATGCAATTCGAAAAAAATACACACTTTTTTCTTGCTTTTGAGGAGCTTGATATTGAAACTGAATTATCTATGTGATTTCGAATATTAAATATCTGAAATTCGGCCCTGTAGTAGCCCTATGATTATTCTTTCGAATGCCATAGTTCTGACTTGAATTGGATTCTTCAAGTCAAAGTTATGCCCAATCTCCCACAATGACCTAATTATGGACTAGTTCGGTAGATCAAATTTGTACGACGTCCCAAGTGTCATTGTTTCATCCTTAGGCTCTGAAATTGATACAAACAAAACTACAGTCTGTGTACTTGTGGCCACTTTTTACATAATTCCAATCCGATGCTCACAGAGAGAGTTATGACGATTTTCCCACGGTCACCTCTTTGAGATGAAATTTAGGAGCCTGAAAAAGCCATAACTTCCACAAATCATATCTCCTAAAATGTTGCGAACCAAGATCTGAAATTTTTACAGGAAGTGCTTCAGGATTTTTTCTTTGCTCTGTAAAAATTTAAGCTTTTTAAACTTCGTAGAACAAACGTTATATACAAAATTCCATGATGACCTATTTAGGTGAAATTCAGGAGCCTGAAAAAACCCTAACTTCCACAGATCACATGTCTGAAAATATTGCGAACCAAGATTTGAAATTTTTACATGATGTTCCTCGGGATTTTGGCTTCACTCTATTTAAATTTCAGCTTCTAAGCCTTTTTAGAAATAATTTTATAGTGAAAATTCCACGATGGCCTCTTTGGAGTAGCAAAACACTAGAATCCAAAGCTCTGATACCAAATGTTATGAAAACAGCTCCAAAAATAGAAGAAAAGAGAGATCAACGCCTTAGCAATCAGCCACTTTGAGGGGGAAACCTCCAATACATTACATAAATGAACAATTATTGAATGATACAAATGACAAAACCTCCTTCTATATATAAGATTCCATGGGGTCACAATATAATCCTAGCTGACCTAACAATAATAATGTAAGGGCACAATAATAACAATATTGGGGTTAAAGGGGTACAACAATAACAATAAGGGGGTTACACTAATAATAATAAGGGACTATATTAGTAATATAGGGACCTAACAGTGGAGGTAAAAGAATGGTCATTTCTTTTGTTGTGATTACTGATATTAGAACTCATTGTTGTAGTTCACTCAGATGGGCTTAACTTGGAAAAATGGTTTCCAAGGAGAAGCTTACATCGAATGCATTTTTTTGCAAAGGAGGATAATGATTCTCAATGGGAAGGTCATCAGTTAGATTTCCAATCACAGAGGGATCCCTTTGGTATAACAAGGTATTTATTCAGTCAACAAGCAGCCAATATGTGTCGAATTGGGTCAACAACAAAAGGAGGACATTGGTTGAAGTGCCAAGCCATTTACAAGGCAAGGCATGTTAATGAACCCAAGTGGTTGTCATGGATATTTTCCAAGTATAATCAAGTTGATATAAATTTGGAAAGAGAAGAGTATTCATATCTTATCAGATAACCATGTTTTGTGGGTCCAAAAGCCTATCAGTTGGAAGGAGTGATCGAAATCTAGACTGGGGGGAAAATTTTTCCAAAAATTCAAAGTGCTCAAAATTGCACCAAAATAGAATGACTGGATAGGGTGCATCGTTAGGAATCTGGCACACTTCATTTCATCGAAAACCGACACCATATGTGAAAGTTAGAGCCTGTTGTTCGTCGTGCCAAATAGGCAAATTAAAAAAAAAAAAAAGGGGTCAAGCAGGGTCAAAGGTCAAATTTTTGGGCTTTTAAATTCCAATGAGGTGTTGACACTTATCTAATGGTTATTGGCCTGAATTTTTTGGCACTTGGAAATTTTTTATTAGTTTGTGGAGATCCAATTGGGTGTTGACACGTGGCAAGTTGGGAGGCCACCACGTGCCCCCCCCTCCAAGGCCGAATTTAAGTTAAGTGCTAAGGTCAAATTTTAAATATTTCCTGTGGAAAAAATGTTATTATTGGCGGAAGGGCAAAGGTCGGGGTCGAACCTGCAAACTCCCCCACATAACCCACGAGTGTTACCAATTATGTCGCAAATAGAACTTAACATGTATGGCAACGAATGTATATTTGAATTTAAAACAAGTTTTAGGTAGAGGAAATAAGGGCCAACCATTACCTCACCATATAACCACACAACATGACTAGGCGAAGCGCTTATGACTAATGGTGAGGTTAAATATTAAACGTGTTTTATTAGCACTAACCCACATTTAAAGTGCTAATTCGATTTTCAAATTCGGATTTTGTTAATCACACAAATTGCACTAAGCTTCTAGTTAACCATTATTAACCTTAATTAAAATAGTATTTAATTTTTCAACAAGTTTTGCAAGTCCGCCAATTTCGGTGCCACCTCCAGTTTTGGCGGTGCTAACTGGAGATTTTCCAGTTTTAGTGGAGGTTTCCGAGGCCAGAATTGAATGAGGTATAATGGGAGCATATTTCGACCAATTTTGGCTTGGAAAGAGTCAATCCTAGATGATTTGGATTCTCTGAGCGTGATGGTGCATGTTGCAGAGGCATTGGATAACTTATGTAAGTGATTTTTCCACTTTGAAGATTAAAGAAAGCTAGGGCCACGATGAGAGAGGGTCATGCCTACACCATTTGAAGACCATTTTCAGAGCTTGAAGAGTATATTTTGAGGTTTTTGGGTCTTCTTAATCCAATGGAGTAGGTTGAAAAGCCATTGGAGCAATGTAGGTGCATGTAATTAGAGAATTTACCATTAATCCAAGAAGGTGTAGCCAGTTGAAGCAGGTTGATGGAGATGTATCCCAGGAGGGGTGAACTTCGTTATCAGCTATTGTGTAATGTGTTTTTTGTGTGTTGTTTCTCAGGAATTTACTTGTTGTACATGTGTTTTAAACAACC
The DNA here is from genome assembly GCA_034641835.2 of Pinus albicaulis. Lineage (NCBI taxonomy): Eukaryota > Viridiplantae > Streptophyta > Pinopsida > Pinales > Pinaceae > Pinus > Pinus albicaulis. The sequence goes on from CM076583.1 coordinate 828,916,600, forward strand.
AATTTAATTCATAAATTTCACATAAAAGACACTTAAACTTGACACATAAACCCTCACATAACTAGCTAATTTGAGACGATCATAAACACATTTTTATTTTTTTAAATGAGGGAGCTAGCACAACAAAACTAGGTTTCCCATATTCAAATCATCATACCACGTTTCCTTCCTCAATTTACGATCCATGGCATTAGAGATGGGTTTTGAGGGTCCGTTGATGGAGCAGTTTGGCCCCATCGATTTAATTTCTCTACTTATTCTTATTCATGTACTCATGATCTGGTTTGTTGGTTTGTAACAATGCTTTCATTTGAAAAGTGACCTTCAATGGTTTATAGACAGTGGCTAGAAATTTGTTTGAAAAGTGGCATTATGGTGGAAGCGGAGCTGCATCCAAGCTCTCATGTCATCCCAATGTTTAATTTTGTATTTCAATTATTTGTACCCTTACAATTGATTTATTGTTTTATTCAAATATATATATATATATGTGTGTGTGTGTGTTTGTGTAATATATATATATACCAAATAAAAACTTTTACGGAATCAAAGGCACGGAAAAATACAGACTTAGAGGTGTGGATCGACCTTAACAAATTATAGACTCAATACTCTCTAATATTCGCGCCACTTTAGGTTCACATATGCATCAAGTGCGCATGCGCAAGCTTGTCGAACTTGGACTTAAAGACAAAATGACACACGGCTTAAAAGAGAGAGAAAGATTAGAATAAACACACAAACTCAAATGCCTCTAATGGAAATACATCTTTCTTATTTATAGAATTTCGAGAGAGAGAGGCTCAAGAATCTTCTTGAAATATGACCTGTCTGCATAATAGATCTCGAATCTAAATTTTTCGTAGATTCTCATAAATGTGGGTCAATCCCACCAAAAGTCAGAGAAGTGCTTCAAGTTTCAGGTATTCGTCCGGAAAGTTAACCGAATATTTTAATTTGGAGGACAAACCCCTCCACTTAGTCATTTTAAACTCTCCTAAAATTTACAAAATGGATATTTTATCGGAATCCCATGACACTGGTCACACTCACTGTCAGGTGACTAGACATGACTTTACAAATATCCTTTCAGTCGCTTGGATACCCATAATTATCACTATCACTTGAGTAATACATATGTTGCAGACTTGGTGACAAATGTGCTTCTGCATGAGATGGCATGATATTATAGCACAGAAATAAAGGATATCCATACATGCTAGCATCTATAGGATTACAAAGTGACCCAAAGAATTGAGATATTTCCTTATTTATGGGTTTTCCTTGTGGTTGAATACTATGTACTTTAAGTGTGCTGAACAAGTGTTCTATCTAGAAGCAAAGCCATGCCTCAGACTGAGTTGTTGTTTTGATGTCTTCTCAGAGGTAATAAATAAATTCATTTTTTATAATGGTCCAAAATATTCCTTCCCTTCGGCACCAGTCATGTAGCAGTATTTTTAACCAAGGTGACCAGTGGTTGTAGGGATTACTCATAGAGGTACACTCAAACATTAGCAAAACCCTTTTGGAATTTTTGGTGTACATCAGGTTATTACAATAGTCTGCATAGCTCATAAAGACAAATATCTTTGTCCTGAAAAAGGTGAAAATATAATGGCCACTTGAAATATTTTTGGCGACTATAAAATACATAAGATTACTTGCATCTTTTTTTTCTAAATTAGACTATTCTATTAACATGAACATAGTATATAGGTCGAAGCTTGCCTTCGGAATTTCTATGCTAGCCAATTCTGGAGGGAGCGGAGTTCAAAAACACAAAAATATGACCACCTTATATGGGGAAACCGGTCCAAAAATCACTGTCCTTAGTAGGGAAACCAGCATTAATCAGAAAAGACCAATATTTTTACAAATTGTTCAGGAAATACATGATATCAGAGAAATTAATCAAAACAGAGGGAAGAAACCTCTCATTGCAGTTGCTAGATGCCATGCTAAGTGTCATGAGGCTATGGTGGTGGCTCCTCAACGATAAGACACCTGTAATCATTAGAAGAATCATCATCCTTCTTCGAGTGCTAAGAGGTGGGTTCTGGCGTGGTGGCGATGTGCACAAGGCTGGCGTTGCATTTCCTCTTCTCACCCACCAAGCATTTTGGACTTCTGCTTCCACTGCCTTCACTGCTGGAGGAGTGTGCTTCTAGTTTGACCGATAGAGCTTCGAATTTCCTAGAGTGTTGAGGAGGTGCTAGAGAAATTGTAGATTTCTTGGGATGTTTTCTAGAACCTGACCCAACAGAGCTCGAAGGCGCCTCCTGAAAGCTGACGGTGATGGTAGTTGTAACTCGAGGTTTTTCCAAGGAGAAATCATAGTGGAAATGAGCTGAATTGTCTTCAGGAGGCAGGGAGTGACTGTCAGAGTGAATGGATATGGGCGGGTGTGAGGACTGGCCCCTGCCTCTTCTATGGTCGCAACGTACTCTATGCCTTCATAGCATGCTAGAGAAGGAATGAGCGTGAGGGAGGCTAGCTAACGGAGGCGATGAGGTCAAGTGAGCATTGAGGTTGGCGTGTAGAGTCTGTGAGACAGTATGACAGCAGGTTCAATGAGGCGACGAGACTAACAGAAGGTGGAGGTCACAATGCGTCTCTAAGAGCAAGGGGGAACCCGGAGCAGAGACAATAAAGAAACGAAGGCGGCATGAAGAGAATGACGACAATGGAGGGTGCAACGCCATGAAGAAGAGCTCAGGGTTGCGACCGGATAGGCATTAATGCGAAGGGCAGAGGCAGTAATGTCAAATTGATGCGAACAACTGGAGTAGTTAAGGGCTACAGGACAGGCCCCATGCATGGCCATGTGGCTTAGCCATGTGTCACGCAATGGGGTTTCCACCTCCCGTCCTGGTTCAAACACCCGCATCCAGGGGTATAGCTTCATTTTGCACCAATTGTGTGCATTCTTGAATGAGTGAAGCATCATTGGTATTAGAGAGAGGGCCAAAGAAAAGAGAGAGATATTGCTCGACTCCTTTGTTGGAGAGGAGGTTCACTACCTTATTAGCAGAGCGTCTGACATGCTTGAAGGAGATGGCCCGACGAGTTTAAGCCATTGTTCAATTTGATCAAACCTTGCTACAAGACACCAACTCTTGGATAACTTGGAGGCCGAGGCTCCCAAGAGGAGGTGAGTGGTTGCATTGATGATAATTTGAGAGTCTCCTTCCACTTATAAGGGGAAATTTTTTTTCTCCTAAGCTAGAAAGAGCCCCTGTAATAGGCCTTCCAATTCTACAGAATTGTTTGAGTCCTAGCCTATTGAGCCAAATAATATGCCAATGGGGGGTCCCTGCTGAGTTTCTAAAGATACCACCAAAACCAGTCGCACCAAGATTTCCTTTAGAGGCTCCATCAAAATTCATCTTGATCTGTCCACATGTAGTGGGAATCCATGAGCTGGATGAATCTGGATGATTTGAGGGGGTGGGCACTCAAGGGGAAATTGGGGATGGAAAGGTGCCAATTCACCCAAATAATGCTTTCTAGACACTGATTTGAAATGTTAGAGTCCTGTTAATGATGCATTTCCAATCTCTTGTAGGTTGATGCACAGATTGGTCCAGATGGTATCCAAAGGAGTGATTTTATTTTTGAATATTTTCGTGTTTCGTTCTTTCCAGACCGACCAGAGAAGGAAATCTGGAAAAAGGATCCAAAGAGTGTTGAGAAGCTTGCTGTTGAAAGGGTCAGTAGGCCAATTTCGAATAGTATTGGAAATGCTTCCTTTAATTCTGCTAGATCTTATGCATTTGATGTCTATATTCTCCCATTAGTTGTTGGCTAGTGTGCATGTATCCATTAAATGAGAGATAGTTTTAGTGTCCTTCAAGAAGTTGGGACATCTTTAAGGGCCTATGAATCCCCTCTTAAGCAGATTGTCCCAGGTGAGAATCCTTTTCTTGCTGAGAAGCCAAAGAAAGGTGGAGATTTTGGGCCAGATGTCTGGTCTCCAAATTTGAGTCTAGATCATGTCTTGGGTTCCTGAGCTGTGGAAAAGAGAAAGTGATAAGATTCTTTAGTAGAGAAATTACCTTGAGGAGTGTGGCCCCATAAAATAATGTTTGAATCTTATGAGCATCTAATCTTTCTTTTGCTTAACTCTTTTTCAATCTCCTCATATGATTCTTCCTGTCAGTTCACTTGCCATTGAGCAGTTGGGATCCATTGGCGATAGCCCAAGATGGGTAGGGATTTCCAGAAGAGATTAACCTGGTTGTTCACTTGAGCTTATAGAGCAGCTTTCCATCTGGGTCTTTGGAAGAGGTCCACCAATTTGGGCAATTGCTGCCATGAATCCTTCTAGAAGTGTGCATAGTGTCCTAATCTGATCTCCCAAAAACTATGCTCTTGGATGATAGCCATAGCCCTATGTTGTTTGGCAGTGTTCCAGATGAGAGATCCGAATTCCACATAAATGATTCGAATAAGATCTGCGGGCGACCTATTATTGGCATATTTGGCATTCCATAAATGGGCCCAGGGAGTGTGAGGCTTAGAAAGCCAATTCCACCAAATACGTGCTCCCATGACCGCGTTACTGTGGTGTGGATCCCTCAGCCCCAGTCCTCCATCCAATTTGGGAGTGCACGCAGTTGACCATTTCACCAAAGCCCATTTTTTATTTAATCCCGAAGTTCACCAAAGGAAATTGCGTTGTAGATTTCTGATATTTTTTAGAACCCATTTTGGCACCGCCAACACCGAAAAGAGGTACAAGGGCATGGATTGGAGGACTACTTTGATCAGGACCAACCTGTTGGTGATGTTGAGCGATCTGTAGGTCCAAGATGATAAACGGGCCTCTAATTTATCCAAAACACCTTTCCAAGAGGAGTGCTTGATTGCGAAATGAATGAGAGGAGCTCCAAGGTATTTAGAGGGAAAAGTGGCTATGGAGAACCCAAGAAGTCTGGCAATGTTGCATTGAGCTATGGCTGGGGTATTGAAAAAGAAGATTTGATATTTAGCAACATTTATGGTGGGGCCTGAGGCTTCAGAAAAGATGTCCAACAGAGACTTGAAGGTGTTGGCTTCTTGAACTGAGGGGTGACCAAACAACATGTTATCATCCACAAATTGTTGATGAGTAATGGGATGATTGTCTAGGATAGAGATACCCCGAAGAGATTGGGTAGAGGCTGCATGTTGGATGAGACGACCTAATCCTTTTGCCATGAGGACAAAGAGGAAGGGCGAGAGTGGGTCCCCCTAATGAATACCTCGGGAGGGGGTCAAAGGGGGAGAAGGAGCCCCATTTATTAGAATGGAATAGAAAGGGGATGAGATGAGGCTCATGATCTAGCGAGTCTAGGTAGGGCAGAAGCCAAAGGCTAAGAGCATCTGGTTGATGTAGTCCCAACTTAGTTTATCAAAAGCTTTGGAGAGGTATATTTTTAAGAGCATACTTGCTTTCTTTAGATGCTTCAGAGAATGAATTACTTCATGAGTAAGAATAATCACGTCTAGGATTTGTCGACCTTCCACATAACCTATCTGTTCTAGGGAGATGAGCATAGGGAGAAGAGGTTTGAGCCTGTTGGAGATGAATTTGGAAATTAGCTTATAGATGACGTTGCATAATGCGATTGGTTCTTACTTTTCTGGAGTGACAGAGTGCTCTTCTTTGGGGATGAGGGTTAGAAAAGTTTCATTGAGTGACATGATCACTACAAGAGGATGGGTCAGTGATCTGAACCAGCAGATGGAACTAGGGAGGAATGGATGTCACCTCCCAAATGAATTGCATTGCCTGAGATGAGGAAGCAGTCCAATCTTGAGGCAATCTGTTGTGATCCAGATCTTTGTTGTTCCAAGTGTGCATCCCATTAGATAAGGGAAGATCAATCAGCCAATTTATTTGAATGAAATATTTGAAGCTGAGACTATCTATCTCAAGCCTGGATCAGCCTCCTTTTTCTTCCTCGAGCTTAGTGATCATATTGAAGTCACCTCCAACAATCCAAAGAGGATGGCGCCTGGAAGAGTTAAGGATGCCAAGGTGTTGCGCAGGGCAACTTTTTGAAGAGGGGCTTGAGGGAAGTACACATTGGTGAGGTGACTGTGGATGTTGGAGCCTATCAAGTGAAAGGAAGCTTGAATGAAATTATCAGAAGCATGAATGTCAGAAAGGGAGATGATTCGAGGATCCCAAGCTATGACTAAACCACCTGAGGCGCCAGGCGCATCCACTGTTGTGGTACCGCATCCATACCATAACCTTGTGATGATGGAGTCGAGGGTAATACTGGTACATTTAGTTTCATGTATAAAGAATATAGTTGTTTTTTCTTGCTTTATCATGTTCTTGATCATTCGGTGCTTGGCCGGGATGTTGAGCCCTCAGATATTCCATTAGGTGAGCTTCATTGAGAACTATGGGAGATCGGCCGGAAGAACTTGGTCAGCTTGGGGTATCGCCCAGATTCAACAAGCATTTCCCCCACAATGATAGTTCTTTGCAGATTTTTTCTTCGTCCTCCTTTCTTTGACTCTTTGATTATTTTTTTTCTATCCCAAGGGTGTCCTGCTTGAATACCCAGAGAGTTTCATTGTTGTGCTCGAAAGAGTATTACTTCTAGGCTATATATATGTCTCAGGGGTATCTTGTCATATTCCTTGTGTTTTCATGCCATCTCCAGAGCTAAGATTTCTAGATCGCCTAGATCGATACTCTCTGGTTCTTCGTCCATGTGGGTAGGCTGATTCATTTCTTCCTTAGATTCTTCTTTTTGAGAAGTCGGTTGAGAGTTGCCATTAATCTCCATTAGATTGGGATTCCAAAGGACCAAGGCCTTAACTTTACTAGGCTAAAGGGTGGATTCCTCAAGGTCAGAGTGAGGGAGAGGGGGGGTGGGGATGATCAGAGGAATGATGGAGGTGTCAGGAACGGAAGTTTTGGGGGTTTTAGATGAGGGACGTGAGGATTCTCCTTCTAGGATCGGTTTATTAGTGAGGATATCGAAGTTGTTGTTGGTAGGAGGGGTGGGAGATGTTGATCAGTGGTTGTCATTGATGTCAACCCAGGCAGCACCAGGAGCTAACCCAATATTGCATGGGAATTTTGACCGACCAAATTAATATATTCTGCATCAATAATTCTTTTAATGGTTTCTACTTGTCGATATGTTTCCGTTGATATATGGCACGCCATGTAATTCTTCACGGTTTGAGAAATATTCATGTTTGAAGTTTGTACCCCCAGTTACTGAACTAAAACCCCATGGGGTTGGGGCATGGGTCATTGAAAGTCATAATTAATATTTTTTAAGCTCCTAAAATCCATCCCACGTTCACTTTTTGAAGCCCCTCTCAACCTAAGCATTTATATAAATTGTGATCCTCATTTCCTCCTTATGTAAGGGATTTCGCCATCTGAAACAGGTCATCATGGAATTGTCCCTCTAAATTATTTTCTACGAAGGTTCAGAAGCTGAAATTTGTATGAGGCGAAGCCAAAATCCTGAGGAAGCTTTTGTAAAAATTCCATATCAAGGTGCGCAATATTTTTGGAGATATGATCTGTGGAAGTCAAGGTTTTCGCAGGCTCCTGAAATTCATCTCAAAGAAGTGACCTTGGTAAAATCGTCATAGCTCTCTCTCTAAGTATCGGATTGAAACTCTGTAAAAATTATCAGATAGTGCATAGTCTTTAGTTTTTTCTCTATCAATTTCAGAGCCAAATGAAGAAACAATGACACGTGGCATGCCATACAAGTGCGCTCTTCTGAAAGAGTCCATAATTAGGGCATTGTGAGAGATTGGGTATAACTCTCCCTTGAAGAATCCAAATTGGGTCAGACCTATGGCATTGGAAAGACGACTTACAGGAATACTACAGGACCGAAAAACAAATATTGAGGATTTGAAATAACAGAGATACACCAGATTCAATATCGAGCTCCTAGAAGGCAAAGAAAAAGCTAGATCATGTGTTGTCAAGGGTTGCAAAGGACCAGAATTTCTAGGGTAGCAAAGCAAAGAAAGGTGCAACAGAGGGTAGCATGAAAAGAGCATCAACAAAGGTGCATAACAACATCAAGAAGTTCATCCTATGAAGTCTTCAAGTGGGCAGCATTGCATACAATCATTGTGAAGGTATCATTGTACTAAATCATTGTAAATACATTATTGTAAAAATTGTACTAGTGTCTATCTGCCAAGGGTTGAAGAGGAAGTGTTGGGAGGTCTAGGATCATCATTAGGTGGTTGTGTCAAAGTTGGGGTTATGGTCTAGTATATATTCTTCTTCTACATCATTCTATATCATTGTAAAGTGGACTATTTTCCCTGGTACGGGAGTCCATTCTTCTTTTATTCTTCTATAGGGTGGTAGGGTGGTGCTAGGGTGAGTTGTAGCTCATTGGGTGTTGGGGCATCCATTTAGTTGACTACTGAAGAATCTTGGGCGTTGGAGCATCCATCCAGTGGGAGCTGGAGAAGAATGCTTTTCTAGATTCTAGGAAGTTGGAGCTTTATTTTCAATTGGAGTTTAATATTAAAGAATTATTAGAAAAGCATTAGGTGGTTTTTGTCCCAGAGTGGGTTTCCACCTTAAAAACTGTGTGCATTTGTGTTCCTCTTTTTTGCTGCTATCATTGTACAAACATTGATAATAATTGAATATTAACTAATTCTCTAATTGAAAGGAATACCTGGCCTGGGCCCCCCCCCCCCCTCGCATTTCGGGGAATCACCCTTATGGCTTCGTAGCTGGTTCCTTCAGTAGTAGTGTAACAACTGGAAGGAGGTCATGGCGCATAACAAGAATGTTATACCTCTATTAAATGAAAATAATTATGCACTCTGGAAAGGAAGAATGTAGGTCTATCTCTTGGTGCAAGGTTACGAAGTATGGGAGACTATTCAAAAATGGATTTAGATCAACTACGGATGAACAAGGTAAGAAGAATTTGGTAAATGATGGAAAAGCAAAGAATTTTATTATCAATGGACTTATTGAATCTGCTTATCATAAGGTGTTGGGTTGTAAAACTACCAAAAATGTATGGGACAAGCTTGAGAATATATATGCAGGCGACTCAAATGTCAAAGAAGCAAAGCTTCAAATATATAGAGAAAAATTTGAGCAACTCAGAATGAAAGAAGATTGCAACATTGTTGCATACTTCCAATACGTTGATGAAATAACCAATACTCTGGAAGGATTGGTAGAGCCAGTTGACAAGAAGACTATTATACGGAAGATTCTTAGAACGTTACTAGGGAGATTCAACCCAAAGGTATCGGTCTTAGAATACAGTGCAAATCTGGACAAACTCAGCAACGAGGAATTAAATGGATTTCTCATAGCATATGAAATGAGACTTGATGAAGAAGAGGGTACTTTGCATCTAAAAACTGCGTTTTTTGCATATAAGAAAACCAATAAGGATAAACAACCTTCAATTGAAAATACATGCACCTGCAAGTGTGAAGAAAAGGGAGATGATGAAGAAGGTATTTCAGATGAAGAATATGCTTACTTCACGAGAAAACTAAAAATTGGTAAGGGACAATTCAAAGGTAAACTTCCATTGATATGTTTCAGCTATAATGAGGTTTGGCATTTTGCAGCAAAATGTCCAAACAGAAGTAATGGCAACTCAAAAGGAAAGAAAGGCTTTAAGAAATTCAACAAGCAAGGATCCAAAAGGAACTTTCTCTCTAAAGAAGGTAGCTCATCATCCAATGAAGACAATGACAGTGAAGAAGAAGCCAATGAGAGATTATTTTTTATGGCCAAGCACAATAAACAAGAGGTATCAAGCAACGAAGAAGAAGGATGGACCATAGAAGAATTTTATGAGGACACAATCAAGCTTATAAAATATCTCAAGGCGGAGAAGATCCGTTCCAATAGTCTTTAAGAACAAGTTCAAGGTCTCAAAATTGAAGTTGAAGAACATAAATGCATTGAAGAGTCACTTCAAAATAAGTTGGAAGAAAGCAACCAAGAAAGGGAAGAATTAGAAGCCAAAGTAGTCTCACTGCGTGAGGAAGTGAAGAAAGGAAAAACTATCCAAAACTATGCCAACAGCTCAAAGGCATTGGAAGATCTCATCAACAATCAACGATCTTACAATGACAAAACTGGCATCGATTACAAATAAGAAGAAGCAGGACCTTCTACAACAAAATGCAATGAACCTATGAGATCTGACATGCATGTAGACTTCATTGGACAATATTCGCAAGAACAACCTTGGAAGACAATTCCTCGACGAAAATTTCCATCCAAGTACCAACATATTTTTTATGGCTATTGTTATTCATGTGGAACATTTGGTCATAAAGCTGTAGAATGTCGCACGTACCCTAGGAACGAATACAATTCCAGGAGATTTGTAAAATATGAACCTCCCAGGGCTCAGTGAAACATCAATATATTTGAACATTTAAGAAATAATATTGAATGTTACAAATGTCGAAACTTTGGACACATAGCCAAAGACTGCAGACTTGAAAATCCTCTAGAAGAATCTTCGAAGCCACAGAACGAACAAACATGGAAGAAGAAGAAGAATGATAATTGTGCTCTCGCTTTCAAGGCTCAAAAGAACAAAGATGTGTGGTATGTTGATAGTGATTGCTCAACGCATATGATTGGAGATAGAAATAAATTTGTATCTCTGAAAGAGAAGAAGGATGGAACCGTGTCCTTTGGAAATGATGGATCTTCAAATGTTATAAGATTAGGTACTGTCACTCTCGGAAGAAAATATGCTCTAGCCAAGAATATTTTATTGGTTGAAAACATGAATCACAATTTGCTCAGTGTTGGACAAATGTGTGATCAAGGACACACAATACTATTCAACTCCACGAAATGTGAAATCAGGAAAGGCGTGTATGGTGAAATTGTGGCTACAACAAGTCGAGCTCCAAATGACATATATGTTTTGGATGAAGCAACTAAAGCATGTCTAATAGCTAAAGAGGATGATACAATAATTGGTAGCAATGATGATCGACTAAGTAAGAAGTTTTCTACAAAGGTGAAAAGTGATTTCGAGATGTCTTTACTTGGTGAGCTGACATACTTCTTAGGGCTTCAAATATCTCAGCAAGAGAAAGGAATATTTATATGTCAAGCCAAGTACATCAAGGAAATGCTCAAGAAATTTAAAATGGAAGATTGCAAACCCATCCTTACTCCAATGGTAACAGATTGCAAATTGAGAATAGACGACTCATCTAAGGATGTGGATCAAAGGTTGTACAAATATATGATTAGTAGTCTTCTATATGTAACAACCTCTCGACTAGATGTTATGCAAGTAGTTGGACAAGTAGCAAGATTCCGAGCAGCACCAAAAGAATCACATATTAAATATTCACCAGCATTGGAATATCTTCGCCAGAAGCTTGGGATTCTCCCAAGTTCTCATTAGATTTTCCTTTTGCATAATATAAAGGGGGAGTGGAAGTAGATTACAGGTCTACAGGATGGTTGTGTGTGAGGGGGAGTGGAAGTGTGTACAGGTCCGCAGGATGTTTGTGTTTTAGGGGGAGTTACCCTTTTCCATTGATGTCAAAGGGGGAGAAAATGTTGTAGGAAGAGGTGTCATGATCGCAGGGGGAGTACTTGTGTTGCCATCAATGCCAAAGGGGGAGATTGTTGATCAACGGTTGTCATTGATGTCAACTCAAGCAGCACCAAGGGCTAACCTAATATTGCATGGGAATTTTGACCTACCAAATTAATATATTCTGGGTCAATAATGATTTTTATGGTTTCTACTTGTCGAGATGTTTCCGTTGATATATGGCACGCCATGTAATTCTTCACGGTTTGAGAAATATTCATGTTTGAAGTTTGTACCCCCAGTTACTGAACTAAAACCCCATGGGGTTGGGGCATGGGTCATTGAAAAGTCATAATTAATATTTTTTAAGCTCCTAAAATCCCTCCCACGTTCACTTGTTGAAGCCCCTCTCAACCTAAGAATTTATATAAATTGTGATCCTCATTTCCTCCTTATGTAAGGGATTTCGCCATCTGAAACAGGTCATCATGGAATTTTCGCTCTAACTTTTTTTCTGCAAAGGTTCAAAAGCTGAATTTTTTATGAGGAGAAACTGAAATTCTGAGGAAGCTTCTGTAAACATTTTAGATCAAGGTGCACAATATTTTTTGAGATATGATTTGTGGAAGTCAGGGTTTTTCCAAGCTCCTGAAATTCATCTCAAAGAAGTGACCTTGGTAAAATCGTCATAACTCTCTTTCTAAGTATCGAATTGAAATTCCGTAAAAATTGGAAGATATTGCACAATATTTAGTTTTCTCGCTATCAATTTCAGAGCCAAATGAAGAAACATTGACACGTGGCATGCCATACAAGTGCGCTCTGCTGAAATAATCCATAATTAGGGCATTCTGAGAGATTGAGTATAACTCTGCCTTGAAGAATCCAAATTGGGTCAGACCTATGGCATTGGAAATAAGACTCAGAGGAATACTATAAGACAAAAATCAGATATTGAGGATCTGAAATAATAGAGATACACCAAATTCAATATCGAGCTCCTATAAGGCAAATAAAAAGCTAGATCATGTGTTGTCAAGGGTTGCAAAGGACCAAACTTTCTAGGGCAGCAAAGCAAAGCAAGGTGCAGCAGAGGGTAGCATGAAAAGAGCATCAACAAAGGTGCATAACAGCAGGAAGAAGTTCATCCTATGAAGTCTTCAAGTGGGCAGCACTACATACAATCATTGTAAAGGTATCATTGTACTAAGTCATTGTAAATACATTATTGTAAAAATTGTACTAGTGTCTATCTGCCAAGGGTTGAAGAGGTAGTGTTGGGAGGTCTAGGATCATCATTAGGTGGTTGTGTCAAAGTTGGGGTTATGGTCTAGCATATCTTCTTCTTCTACATCATTCTATATCATTGTAAAGTGGACCATTTTCCCTGGTACGGGAGTCCATTCTTCTTTTATTCTTCTATAGGGTGGTAGGGTGGTGCTAGGGTGAGTTGTAGCTCATTGGGTGTTGGGGCATCCATTCAGTTGACTACTGAATAATCTCGGGCATTGGAGCGTCCATCCAGTGGGAGCTGGAGAAGAATGCTTTTCTAGATTCTAGGAAGTTGGAGCTTCATTTTCAATTGGAGTTGAATATTAAAGAATTATTAGAAAAGAATTAGGTGGTTTTTGTCCCGGAGTGGGTTTCCACCTTAAAAACTGTGTGCATTTGTGTTCCTCTTGTTTGCTTCTATCATTGTACAAACAATGATAATAATTGAAGATTAACTAATGCTCTAATTGAAAGGAATACTGATTCACCCCCCCCCCCCCCTAGTATTTCCAACGGGAGCGACTTTAGGGATGGCATTAGATTTCTTTGAGTGATTTCTATGGTTGGGGACTTTGGTCAAGCCCTCAATATCAGTATTTTCAGAGCCAGGGGTAGGTTTTGGAGGATGATTTAAGGAGTAATCCTTGAATATATGGCCATGTTCATGGACTTTTCGGCATTGAAAAGGGACATGCTCATAATAAGAGACTTACCGAATCTATTAGGGCTTTAGCTAGGTGCATGTAGACGTAGATCCTTGCATAATACATGTATCGTTAGAGTTTGGTTTCTTCAGCTATCTTGATGAACTCTCCCAGTCCATTTCCAATGTCTTGTAAGAATTACTCATCCCATTATTCCAACGATAATGAATACATTTTGATCTAGACTGGCGCCCAGTTAAAGTCCTCCTTATCTGGGTTGAATATTTCAACCCAATCTCTCATATATAGGCCTGCTAAGTTGAAAAATTAAGGACCACCGTCCAAGATATGATTTATGTCCTCGATGCAGTTGAAAATGGCATTGAAGAATCCCTTTGGTCCAAGCTGTAGAGTGACATGTCCCTTTGGTTTCCATTTTGAGGTGATCCATCCCTAAAGAGCCTTCTCAGTAGGCCAGAAGCCTATAAATTTACCAATGAGGGCATGGTCCTTCATATACTGAATCTTTGCATTGATGTGATTTCCAGGAAGCTCAATTTTTAGGTGATCGGTTGCTATCGGTATGCATGTGGCAGAGGAAGCTTTCTTCTGCTGTGTAGAAGCATTTTGACTCTCCAGTTTGTCATTATGCTCAGAGTTTGGATCAACATGCGGATTCAGAGGGTGGGTTATGTTCATTCAGATCCGTATCGGCGGTGTTAGAAGGGGAATTTTTAGGAGGGGTAGGGGTGCTTGCCCCTCCCATTGGGGATGCCATTAGCGGAGTGCAGGATGAGGCGATGAAGGAGAGCTGTGAGGGTCATATGATGCCACCGTGAGAGCAGAGAAGAGCCCTGGTGGCTCTTGTTGTAGTGTTGCAGAAACCCTAGGATTCCATAAGGGACGCTATGGAAATCACTTCATGCACTGACAAGGTTACTTGCATTATTATGTCTACTATTAATCCATTTTTCAAGAATCAATTCATATGCAGGACTCTCCTTGACCCTATCTATGATACACTGAAAAAAATTACATAAGAAAATATTTACATATTAAAACCCACTAAAAACCCTCTGGAGCAGGGGGAGGTGATGATGAAGTTGAAGATGATGGACAACTTAAAATCTTGATTTCTTTTGGAGATGCTTCTCTTGTAAAAAAATATGCTAAGAAATTATCTTTTCCCTTTTTATATTAAATTTCAAAGTCAAATCCATCCAACCATAGGCTCCATCTTAGTATCCTATTGTTTCCTTGTTATAACAATCTTCTTTTCTTAAGCATCCCAGCCATACGTTTTAGGTTTGTTTTTATAATGAATCTTACTCGCTTTAGGAATAAACTGAATCTTTTGATTCCATTTTTTACAACAAGAATTTCTTAATGAGAAGATGGATACCTGAGTTCAATGTCATTGAAACATCCGGATGCATATGAGAAAACTTCTTCCCTTCTTGCATGTTTTTGCATCAAAACTCCTGCCCATACTTCATTGGATGCATCTGTTTCTAAAATGTAAGGAAATTCATATCTTGGAAGAACTAGACTTGGAAAATTTTGGACCTTTTGCTTGATAATTTGAACTGTAGTAGTCATACATGGGGAAAATTCTATTCCTTTGAGCCTCTTATGTAGGGCTTTGACATCTTTGGCTTGATTTTCATAAAACTGTCGAATGTAATTGAGGCTTCCCAAGAACCTTTGAAATTGCCTGTGATCATAAATGGAATCTGGAAATTATGTTAAGGCTTTCAACACATGTTCTTGTAATTCAACTTTTCTTTGGAGTAGGATTAGTCCTAAATATTCAATTCTAGTTTTTGCAAACTCAACCATAGGCTTACTGAGGACTAGCCCATGCTTAAATATCATGTGGTGGACTATCTCCAAGTGATTTCTGTGTTCTTTTAAATCAAAAGAACAGATTAGTAAATCATCAATATAAAAAATAACAAATTTCAAATCTCCAAAAATGTCTTCCATCTTTTTTTGAAATTCAAAGGGTGCATTCTTCAATCAAAATGGCATTAGTTGCCATTAGAATTTTCCGTGTGGCACCACAAAACTAGTGTTGTATCTGTCAGATGGTTTGATCCCTATCTTCCAGAATCTTCTCTTAAGGTCAAATTTGTTGAACACATTATTATTGTTGATTTTCTAAAATAAAGCTTCTTTAGATGGTAGTGGATACCTGATAGGCAGCAAGGCATCATTTAATGCTTTATAGTTGATCACCATCTGAAGTTTACCTCTCTTTTTTTATGAATCCTTGTTGAAGTAAATTGTTGGGCAAGGTTAAGGGCTTCTACTTGGTTCGATCAACTTTTAGTCTAATAGTTCAATAGCCTCTTTTTTACAGAGTTCGAGATGTGGTGGGGACATCTGGTTTGCTAATGAATTCTGAGGTGTTCCAAAGTAGTTTTCTTTGTAGGGAATATCCACAAAGAATTGTTTCCTTTTCCAAAATGCATTGGGTGCATCTGTTGTAAATTCTGCTTCAATTTTCTCTTTTATTTCTCTGATGTATCCTGGCCCCTAGATTTCAGCATTTCTGATTACTTTGATGATCTTTGATAGCTTTTCAAGAGAACATTCAACTATATCTAGGAAAAGGTCTACAATTATATTTACATAGCTGGCCTTGCTTGGAATTTTTTCTGTTCTTCCTTGGATGTTGAGGCAAATGTGGTTTGTTTCTAAAACAAGAGGAAGATGTCTTCTTACAAAATCTTGACCCAACAAAATATCACTTCTTGTATCAAAACTGTACAAATTTATAGAAGTAGGAATTCCATTAAGAATAATTGGGAAATCGAGAGCCATAGATTTGATAGTCATTAAAGTTTTATTTACGGCTTTGAACTGCAAGCTTGTGGGTTGCCAATATTATTAAGGAATGGCTCAAGCTCTGGATTTGTCATTAGAGCTTGAGCGAGTATTTGAGATTCTTGAGTTTTTGTTGAAATTGATACATTTTGGAGTCAGCGGGTGGAGTGAAACTACTCCACCAAGTGGTAACCAAATATTTGAAGTCTGGGTGAGAAAACCAGAAGGGTTCAAAAAAAAATGGTCGATTGTTATTTACTCCTGGATGGGACCACTGCAAGAGGATGGGCCACTGATCTAAACCAGCAGATGGAAGTAGGGAGGAATGGATGTCGCCTCCCAGATGAATTTCATTGTCTGAGATGAGGATGCAATCCAATCTTGAGGAAATTTGTTGTGATCCAGATCTTTTGTAGTTCCAAGTGTGCATCCCATTAGAGAAGGGAAGATCAATCAGCCAGTTTCTTTGAATGAAATTTTTGAAGCTAAGATTTTCTATCTCAAGCCTAGATCGGCCTCCTTTTTTTTCCTCGAGCTTAGTGATCATGTTGAAGTCACCTCCAACGATACAAAGAGGATGGTGCCTGGTAGAGTTAAGGATGTCCAAGGTGTTGATAAGGGCTACTTTCTGAAGAGGGATTGAGGGAAGTATACATTGGTGAGGTGACCATGGATTTTGGAGCCTATCAAGTGAAAGGAAGCTTGAATGAAATTATGAGAAGCATGAATGTCAGAAAGGGAGATGATTTGAGGATCCCAAGCTATGGCTAAACCACCTGAGGCACCAGATGCATCAACTGTTGTGGTATTTCATCCATACCATAACTTCATGATGATGGATTCGAGGGTAGTACTGGTACATTTAGTTTCATGTATAAAGAACATAGTTGGTCTGTCTTGCTTTATCACGTTCTTGATCATTCGGTGCTTGGTGGGGTTGTTGAGCCCTTGGATATTCCATGAGGTGAGCTTCATTGAGAACTATGGGAGATTGGCCGAAAGAACTTGGTCAGCTTGGGGTATCGCCCAGATTCGACAAGAATTTATCCCACAATGATAGTTCTTTGCAGATCTGTTCTTCGTCCTCTTTTCTTTGACTATTTGATTATCTTTTTTCTATCCCAAGGGCTTCCTGCTTGAATACCTAGAGAGTTGTGTTGTTGTGCCCGAAAGAGTATTACTTCTAGGCTATCTATATGTTAGAGGGGTATCTTGTCATATTCCTTGTGTTTTCATGCCATCTCTAGAGCTAAGATGTCTAGTTCGCCTAGATCGATACTCTCTGGTTCTTCGTCCATGTGGGTAGGTTGATTAATTTATTCCTTAGATTCTTCTTTCTGAGAAGTCGATTGAGAGTTTCCATTGATCTCCATTAAATTGGGATTCCAAAGGACCAAGGCCTTGTCTTCACTGGGCTGAGGGGTGGATCCCTGAGGGTCAGAGTGAGGGAGAAGGGGGGTGAGGATGATCAGAGGAATGATGGAGGGGTCAAGAATGGAATTTTGGGGGGTTTAGATGAGGGACGCGAGGATTCTCCTCCTAGGATCGGTTGATTAGTGAGGATATCGATGTTGTTTCTGGTCGGAGGGGTGGGAGAGACTTTGGGGATGGCATTAGATTTCTTTGAGTGCTTTCTGTGGCTGGGGACTTTGGTGAAGCCCTCAGTATCAGTATTTTCAGGGCTATGGGTAGGTTTGGGAGGCTGATTTAAGGGGTAATCCTTGAATATATGGCCATGTTCATGGCATTTTCGACATCGAAAAGGGACATGATCATAATATATGGTTTGAACCCATTCAAAATCATCATCAAAGAGACTTACCGAATCTATTAGGGCTTTAGCTAGGTGCATGTAGACACAGATCCTTGCATAAGATGTGTATCGTCAGAGTTTGGTTTCTTCAGCTATCTTGATGAACTCTCCCAGTCCATTTCCAATGTCTTTTAAGGATTACTCATCCCAGTATTCTAACAGCAATGAATACATTCTAATCCAGACTGGCACCTAGTTAAATTCCTCCTTATCTAGGTTGAACCTTTCAACCCAATCTCTCAGATACAAACCTACTAAGTTGAAAAATTAAGGACCAGCGTCCAAGATACAATTCTTGTCCTCAATGCCATTGAAAATGGCATTGAAGAAGCCCTTTGGTCCAAGTTTTAGAGTGACATGTCCCTTTGGTTTCCATTTCGAGGCGATCTAGACCTGGAGAGACTTCTCAATAGGCCATAAGCCTATAAATTTACCAATGAGGGCATGTTCCTTCATATACTGAATCTTGCATTGATGTGATGTCCAGGAAGGTCAATTTTTGGGCAGTCGGCTACTATCGGTATGCATGTGGCAGAGGAAGCTTTCTTCTTCTTTGTAGAACACTTTGACTCTCTTCTTATTCGTTGTGCTCAAAGTTTGGATCAACCTGCGGAGTCAGAGGGTGGGTTCTGTTCATTCATAGCCATATTGGCGGTGTCAAAAGGGGAATTTTCAGGAGGAGGAGGGGTGCTCCCCCCTCCCATTAGGGATGCCATTAGAGGAGTGCAGGATGAGGCGGTGAAAGAGAGTTGTGAGGGTTGTATGATGCCACTGTGAGAGCATAGAAGAGCCCTGAAGGCTCTTGTTGTAGGGTTGCAGAAACCCTAGGATTCCACTAGGGAGGCTATGGCAATCACTTCATGCACCAAAAAGATTAATTGCATTATTATGGCTACTATTAATCCATTTTTCAAGAATAAATTCATATGCAGGACTCTCCTTGACCCTATCTATGAGACACTAAAAAAAAATGACATATGACAATATTTACATATTAAAACCCACTAAAAACCCTCTGGAGCAAGGGGGAGGTGATGATCAAGTTGAAGATTGTGGACAAATTAACATCTTGATTTCTTTTGGATATGCTTCTCTTGTAAGAAAATCTGCTAAGAAATTATATTTTCCCTTTTTATATTCAATTTCAAAGTCGAATCCATCCAACCATAGGCTCCATCTTAATATCCTATTGTTGCCTTGTTCTAAAAATATCTTTTTCTTAAGCATCCCAGCCATATGATTCAATTCTGTTCTTATAATAAATCTTACTGGCTTTAGGAATAACTTGAATATTTTATTTCCATTTTTTACAGCAAGAGTTTCTTAATGAGAAGATGGATACCTGAGTTCAATTTCATTGAAACATCCTGATGCATATGAGAAAACTTCTTCCCTTCTTGCATGTTTTTGCATCAAAACTTCTTCCCATACTTCATTGGATGCATCTGTTTCTAAAATGTAAGGAAATTCATGTCTTAGAAGAACTAAAATTGGAAAATTTTAGACCTTTTTCTTAATAAATTGAACTATAGTAGTCATACATGGGGACCATTATATTCCTTTGAGCCTCTTATGTAGGACCTTGACATCTTTGGCTTGATTTTCATAAAACTGTCGAATGTAATTGAGGCTTCCCAGGAACCTTTGCAATTGACTATGATCATAAATGGAATCTGGAAATTATGTTAAGGCTTTCAACACATGTTCTTGTAATTCAACTTTGCCTTGGAGTAGGATTAGTCCTAAATATTCAATTATAGTTTTTGAAAACTCAAGCTTAGGCTTACTGAGGACTAGTCCATGCTTAAATATCATGTGGTGGACTATATCCAAGTGCTTTCTGTGTTCTTTTAAATCAAAAGAACATATTATTAAATCATCAATATAAACAATAACAAATTTCAAATCTCCAAAAATGTCTTCCATCCTTTTTTGAAACTCAGAGGGTGCATTCTTCAATCAAAATGACATTACTTGCCATTGGAATTGTCTGTGTGGCACCACAAAACTAGTCTTGTATCTGTCAGATGGTTTGATCCCTATATGATAGAATCTTCTCTTAAGGTCAAATTTGTTGAACACATTATTATTGTTGATTTTCTAAAATAAAGCTTCTTTAGATGGTAGTGGATACCTGATAGGAAGTAAGGCATCATTTAATGCTCTATAGTTGATCACCATCTGAGGTTTACCTCTCTTTTGTTATGAATTCTTGTTGAAGTAAACTGTTGGGCAAGGCCAAGGGCTTTTACTTGGTTCGATCAAATTTCATTCTAATAGTTCAATAGCCTCTTTTTTACAGAGTTTGAGCTCTGGTGGGGACATCTAGTTTGCTAATGACTTCTGAGGTGTTCCAGAGTAGTTTTCTTTGTAGGGAATATCCACAAAGAATTGTTCCCTTTGCCAAAATGAATTGGGTGCATCTGTTGTACATTTTGCTTCAATTTTCTCTTTTATTTTTCTGATGTATTATGGCCCTTGGATTTCAGCATTTTTTATTACTTTGTTGATCTTTGATAGTTTTTCAAGGGAACATTCAACTATATCTAGGACAAGGTATACAATTATATTTACATAGTTGGACTTGCTTGGAATTTTTATAGCTATTCCTTAGATGTTGAGGCAAATGTGGTTTGTTTCTACAATAAGAGGAAGATGCCTTCTTAGAAAATCTTGACCAAACAAAATATCACTTCCCGTCTCAAAATTGTACAAATTTACAGAAGTAGGAATTGTTAGCTCCCCGTAATTTGCTAGATTGATTGAGATACAAAGGTACAGGGTAACATCAAACCAATATTTGGAATCCTAAGACTAATCCTTCCTGGATTAAAAGAGGGATATCTCTAGTAGGTGCCAAGATGTGAACTTGCTTACGGATTAGGGTTGATTTTAGGCTAGATGTTAAGTGCGGGGTATTTTGATTGTTTTTGGTTGGGTATGATGCTCAGATAGATTTAGATAGAAAACAAGGAAGATTGTTAATTCACTGGGCAATGGAGTCAAACAAGGTCATGAATGAGTTCATTAATGGTGTCAAGAGCATTTGCAGAGCAATTTAACTTGGTTGGTGGATCTTTAAGGTTGTGAAGGATCATGAGATGGACATTTAAACTTGGGAACAACAAGCTAATAAAGGGCAGAAACAGAATCCTTTATATACTTGTAAACTGAGGGAGTTAGAAGGTTTATAAGCATAGCAAGAGAGTTAAAGGCTTAAGAAAAACCTAATCCATTTGATTTCAGACTGAAAGCAGATAATCAACCAAGACAACATTCAGATAAAACATAGAAAGGCAAAAAATTATTTAATCTTTCATGGGTTTTATCATCAAGAGCAAGAAAAACATTTAAGTTGCACAGGTAACTATAACCATAGAAGAAGAGAAAAACCCTAGCATCCACAGTGACATCTATGAAAGTTCCTTGAGACAATTTTAGCTAAGTAAAGGCAAAGAGCATGGTTAAGATAGACTTCTTTGACAAACTATAGGCAAAGCTGCTTCAAAAGATGATTTCAAGAACATAGTACTTCAGAGGTAACAATATGCAGGGCTAGCCATAAATCATAATTGATATTAACTGATCTAAATCATTCAATAAAATAGACAAGCCAAAAACTTATTAGAGGGCAAGAGATGAATTCCCTAACATATATTAAGCAGAAGAAAACATTTAGGCAGTGAAGGGAACAAACAGATCTAAGGTGCCATCAACAAGCATATCTTAGTCTAAATTTTTTGTCCTACTGCAACATAGATGGATGGAAAACATATGAGAAACTTCGAAAAAATTAACAAGAGAAAACTTCACCATCAACCAGGCCTATCGATCCTGCAAACAGTCCTTCTCCATCAACAAGTGAATCAAATCATGCATAAGCTCCAAGACATCAATTTCTCATCAAAGGCTTCAAGGGACTATGTATTAATTCAGCATAAGTCATCAACATCCAACAAAATATACAAGAGCCTCATGCTCTATTTATGGAGCAAATGAGGAGGTGGAAACTATATTTCAGCCATAAATGTCATAAATGTGCTTAATGACCATGCAAGGCCCAAGACACATAAGAGATAAGAAAATAAATGAAACACACCAAAAACATAACTCCCCAATCAAATCAGGAGTGTTTTGTCCAAGAAAATATTAAAAAACCAATTTTCCATTAGTTAGTGTCTTTTGTTGACCTTTTGGCAAAAATTTGTCTCTGTGCATAGCTCCATATCAGCAAAAAATAGGGTATGTTGCAGCTGAGTTTTGGACCCCTTCCCTGCATTGGATTTGGCCCCATGATGGCTTGTTGGAAAGATTGAAGAGTCTATTTTCCAGAAATACTTGAGTTGTGCTGAATGGATGCAATTTACTCTCTCAAAAATCTAATCTCCCATGACTTCTCAACGTGCAGCGCCAGGCCTGAAAAGGAGGCAGAAAGGTCATTTTTGAGGTGTTTTTTGACCTTTTGAGGGGGCAAAAATGCTCCAATTGACCTGAAATTTTTCGGGTAGACTGCTGGTGACATGAAAAACCCAAAAATGTAAACTTTAGCAACTGAGGATGCCCCAAAAAAGAGCGTAGCACCTAGGGTGTTGTGCTCCTAGGGGCCAAAATTTGGAAAAAACAAAAAGTTTTCGGATTTGCCTCAAACTTGGTGGAGAGTTCCTTCAAGGGTTTGGATAAGCCTATGAAAAATCTTGAGTTATGTCTCCAAGTTTTTCGCGGTATTTACTCTATTTAAGTGCTCAAATTTCAATGCCTCTTTATTGATTTCTTCATTTTCAGTTTGTTCTTATTTTTCGAGCTACTTGCTGCACTTCTCTCACTATCACCTTGTTTGGCATGAAAAACCACCCTCTTCTTTGTCTTCACCACATTCCTTTTGATGAAATTCAAAGCCTGTATATAGCAAATGTGTGATCATGTTGATACTTTTACCTTGGAATTTTAGTCATGTATTTTTTATGCCTCCAATTTGCTTAGGGAATAGACTAATAGAAGAATTCTGCCTTCTTTCAACTGATATGATGTCATGTTTTTCTCTTTGAAACAATGAAAAACCTCCAAGTGTGAAACCCTAGCAGCAAGCATCAACAATCCCTTTAGTACTCATGTGGGCCATCACTGTGAAAAACATTTGGTTTGTTTGTCCTATTCAATCTTCCTGTAGGTAACCCTTTGTGACAGTCCTACAGAAATGTTACTAAGGGTTAATCTATCTTTTGCAGAATATACCTTTGATAAGGACACCATTTCTTGGAGGTCTCTCTGATTTTTTACAAATTATGTATTTTTTGGCCACTTCTGTTATTAAAGGGGCCAACGCAACTTTAGCTTTTGATCACTATCCTTTGGTGAAGTGAGATACAATGCTCCTTGTCTTTGCGCTAATACTCTTTGCCTTTTTTAATCTTTGGTGTGGTGAAATCAGTCCTTCTTTTTCAAACCCTACAAGCAGCTTGAAACCCTCTGAAGCTATCCACTGTTATGAAGGAGGTCCTGGTATTAGCTTGCAGAAAATTTAGAGGCAAAAAATTCGATTCTTGAAAGTATTTGGAAAAAATTGCAGAGTGCTGCCAGGAGTGCAGTGCCTGTCTATCTGTGCGCAATGCCATATTGTAGAAGGCATGTTTCCTCTCCTTTGTTGCCTCTCCTTTTTTGTAGGTGTCTTTAGTGATGAGTTGGCCTCTTACCTTACCTATTTCTCTGCTGATAGCCACCTTGGCACCCCTTGCAGAAATGTCAAAATGGGTAGTTTTCCTTTGCAGACTTTGTGTTTGGCCAAAGAGGCCTTCCTTGGAAGATTTTTTGATCTCCTTTGGACAACCACTTATTGATCTTCATCCTCTTTGATTTTACCTTTTTGGCATATGAAAAATAGTGACTTAGATCACCAAAACAACCCTACAACCTATAAAACCATAAATGACCTAGTGGGAGGCTATTTGGACTTGCTCTATGCTTGAAAACTTGACTTGGGATTATTAGGTGTAAAATAGAATTTTGGACAAACTGATGTATTGAAGATCCAAAATCCAATGTACTTGATTTATCTAAAGAGCCTACAGAGATAGTTTTGAGATCATCAATTCTTAATGCATTTGGGTGACATAAGAGAGTTGATTGGTTGGTGACCTTAGGTAGCAGTGGAGGGGTTGCGAAGTAAAAGAACAGTGGGCTTGAGGCCAAAGGTGAATAGACAAGAAAAAATGAATAGCATGAGCCCATGATGGGTCTTTTGGGAGTAGCAGGCTGACCTTGACATGAAATGATGATAAACTAGTGAAAATTTATCCTAAGGATAATGAAGGCATTGAGATTTCTAGAACTCACAATGTTCATGAACTTTGTTTCTAGAAATATAGGATAAGTATTTTAGTCATCCATGAGAAGAAAAAATCACTAATGACTAATAGTGGCTCCACTTGGGGAGGGAAGCTCCTTTTCAGGAGGTGTCCAGTTATGGTGACCAGTGCCTCATCCATTGGGCAGATTTTTACCTCTTTTCATTTGTTGATGCTTTCTTGAAACTGTGATCTTAGTAATCTGAAAAAACATGATAAACATCAACATCATCTCTACCTACCCAACCTACTTGCCTAACATTTTTTCTTCCTTAGGTGCATTTGAACTGGCAAACCCTTGACATTTTTCTTTTTTGAAAACACAAATCAAATTGTCTAATTGTACCCTTATCTCTTCCAAGAGTTCAAATTAGGCTAATGAACTCTTTTATTCTCTACCCTAGTCTACTCATTTTTCAAGATTAAGTTGCTTGACAAACTTTATTCTCTATCCTACTAACATGAAATTGAAACATGAGTAAACCAGGATTAAGCTATCTGATTTATCATGCGCTGTGGCATTGAAACAAGCTGCACACAACCATTATTTTTATACCAACAAAACTATAAAGTATAAGGGCAATAATCCATCATTTGTTAGGCATCCCTATCCTTCTATTTGGTTTAGTTTTAAGCATGTGGAACAAACATTCCTCATTCCTAATCTATTTCTTTTGACAAGTCAAGTTCACATGATTTTGACAAGCATCTTTGTCACTAACTTATCAGCAATAAATTGAAAACATGTTCAGCCATGATTAGGCTAGATGACTGAACGAGAATTTTTGGCACAAGTAGTGGCATTTAGGCTTGCACACTTTCAACATCACTTTTTTTGGGTATGGGGCTGTACCACTTTTCAAATTTTCCCTCTTTTTCTACCTTTCTTTGTTTTTGTGTTTTTTTTTTCATTTTTTCCAAACAATCTAGAACTAAAAAGATGCTCACAAGGCTGAGATTATTTTTCATATCTATCTATCTATCCTAATCTAACCTACACATAATATACATTCATTTCGTGAAATCTCTTTTCCAACACAGCCAATCAAGCAGATGATTCCATGAGGGATTTTGTTTCAGATCTTTAAGAGTGCTAAAGAAATAAAAATGCCACTTCCACCTTACTTGTTTTCGAACAGTAGTGCCTAAGATGTTCTTGAAATTATGCATCAAACTACTCTTGACATGTTTTACTCATTCTTCAAGTGCCTCTAACAAATGAGAAAAAGGATCTTGAAACAATACCTGGCTTAGAGGATTTGGGAGATAAGCTTGATCCAGGACTTCTTCTTCCTTCACTTGGCTGAGCTTAGGACTCCTTTGAGAAAGAAACTCATCCTCTTCCTCATGATCATCTGAACTGGTAGACTCATCATAGATTGCAATGTTGTCTTCAAGAAGTCCTGGTATGCTCTGATTTAGTGGATTGAATTATGTGTGAAGACCATCATGTTGATGAGTAGGAGCATTCTTAGGTGATAAATATTCTTGAGAAAGAGGTGCAGCAACTCTTATGTGATTGTAAATTTCCAATCCTTCATCTACAATTTGAATTTCAATGGGACTTGGTGGCTAAAAATTTGAAGCTAAAGAAGATTCCGTGTCCCAAATGATTTCATCAACCATTTCGGGAAAAGGTTTTTCACTTACAACTTGCTCAAGAAGTTCTTTTTCTTTTCCAATTTCAACATCAAAACTGAAATACTGTTGGTTTCCAATCATATGAAAATTATTTCTGAAGGACTGAAGTGAAGTAGAGAAAAGAGTCAGAGACTCCTCACTTACTTCTAAAATTTCAAGGCTTTCCTCATCAGTGTCATAGGTGACTTGTATTGGCCGATTACTTTTTTCAAGCTGATGATACTGATCTTCTTCCCACAAACCAACTACTAATTTCTCTGCAAAGTTAGTTTATGTTTGGATGACATCATCATTAGTCTGATCAAAATTTGGAAAATTATCAACATAAGTAACATCTCCAATCAAACATATTGGATTATCATTTTGTTCTTCTTTGGGTTGATCTACAAGTTCACTTTCTAATTTATGGTAGATGGGATTGGTAGGAGAAATAACATAAATGTTTTGTTCATATGAAGGCTTAGAGGTTGGCTGCATGTTTAGCATTTGATTTATTTCCTCTTCAGTCGAAAGAGGAGGCATTTTTTTCTTTCTTTGGATATAAGTACTACAGTTCTCTTTCTCTTGTGAAGGCTGATTTTGAGGCTGAATGTTTTCTTGAGCCTTACCTAGAAGAGATGGTAAATCATCACTTGTGCCTTCAGAGAGATCCTATGGGTTTTCTTCTATTTCTTGTTTGATTTCTTCCTCAACTAACTCCTCTAGTTTTTCATGATAGTTATCTTGAGAATGAAATTCATGAATGGATGTTCAGAGGTCTTCAGGATACAAATTTTCCAAATCTTCATCACTATTTATAAGGTATTGTATGATATCCTGAGATTTATCACAACAATTTTCAGCTAATGATAGAGATGGGAAGTACCCTATATAGTGTTTATAGAATACCTTGTGGAAATCCTTCAAAGAAAACAAGATGCCAGGTTCTAGCCATTCATACCAATTTCTTGCCTTACCTTCTAATGTTGCCATAAACATTTTCATGAGGCAGTCCTCATGCCATTCAACCTTTAACCTCCATACATGTATATGAAAATTGATGAGATGTAACAAGGGGTCATCAACTTTTTCATCTTGAAAGATAGGTAGGTTTTTTAACCAATTTATTTCAGGAATTTTTTGTGGGAATCCAGGGATATGATCCCTAGTCATTGGGGCATAAATTCGTTGTATTCTTGGATCCATGTTTATAAATCAGAAATGGTCACTGAATATTTTCAACCAGTCTCAATTTCCTTACCAGTGGAGTCGCCAGGTGGAGGGTTTCAAATTTTCTATCCACCATCAGCATGATTGGGATTGCTTAATGCATTCCCAGGGGAGTCTATGAGAGCTAGTGGTGTCAACAGAGCTACTGAAGACTAGTGTAGTCACCAGGTGGATGATTTTTACTATTTTAAGGATGTTCTTGTTATCCACCATCAACAACTAAATACCAATATAAGGATGTTTGTGAGTTTTCTGAGATCTAAGGAATACTTAGTTTGTCACTAACTCAGAAGGTCCCACCGTGATCGCCATTATGTTGGTGTGAGCGGTAGGATAAATCCACAAGATATTACTCTTAAGGGTTTTTTGAAAGGTTTAGGGAAGTCTAAGTTTGTTTATCACTCAGAGTCCCACTGTGATTGCCATTATGTTAGCTCCCCGTAATTTTCTAGATTGATTGAGATAAAAAGATACAGGGTAACATCAAACCAAGCTTTGGAATCATAGGACTTAGCCTTCCTGGATTCGTAGAGGGATCTCTCTAGTAGGTGCCAAGATGTGAACTTGCTTACTGATTAGGGTTGATTTTAGGCTAGATGTTAAGTGCAGGGTATTTTGATTGTTTTTGGTTGCATATGATGCTCAAATAGATTTAGATAGAAAACAAGGAATATTGTTAATTCATTGGGCAATGGAGTCAAACAAGGTCGTGAATGAGTTCATCAATGGTGTCAAGAGCATTTTCAGGGAAATTTAACTTGGTTGGTGGATCTTTAAGGTTGTGAAGGATCATGAGATGGACATTTAAACTTGGGAACAACAAGCTAATAAAGGGAAGAAACAAAATCCTTTATATACTTGTAAACTGAGGGAGTCAGAATATTTATAAGCATAGTAAGAGAGTTAAAGGCTTAAGCAAAGCCTAATCCATTTTATTTCAAACTGAAATCAGATAATCAACCAAGACAACATTCAGATAAAACACAGAAAGGCAAAAACTTATTTAATCTTTCATGGGTTTTATCATCAAGAGCAGGAAAAACATTTAAGTTTCACAAGTAACTATAACCATAGAAGAAGAGAAAAACCCTAGCATCCACAGTGACAGCTATGAAAGTTCCTTGAGACAATTTTAGCTAAGTAAAGGCAAAGAGCATGGTTAAGATAGACTTCTTTGACAAAATATAGGCAAAGCTGCTTCAAAAGATGATTTCAAGAACAGAGTAATTCAGAGGTAACAATATGCAGGGCTAGCCATAAATCATAGTTGATACTAATTGATCTAAATCATTCAAAAAAATAGACAAGCCAAAAACTTATTAGAGAGCAAGAGATGAATTCCCTAACATATATTAAGAAAAAGAAAACATTTAGGCAGTGAAGGAAACAAACATATCTAAGGTGCCATCAACAAGCATATCTTAGTCTAAATTTTTTGTCCTACTGCAGCATAGATGGATGGAAAACATATGAGAAACTTAAAAAACATTAACAAGAGAAACTTCACCATCAACTAGGCCTATGGATCCTGCAAACATTCCTTCTCCATCAACAAGTGAATCAGATCATGCATAAGCTCCAAGACATGAATTTCTCATCAAAGGCTTCAAGGGACTATGTATTACTTCAGCATAAGTCATCAACATCCAAAAAATATACAAGAGCCTCATGCTCTATTTATGGATAAAATGAGGAGGTGGAAACCCTAAGAGGCTTCCAGAAACCCTATTTCGGCCATAAATGTCATAAATGTGCTTGATGACCATGCAAGGCCCAAGACACATAAGAGATAAGAAAATAAATGAAACACACCAAAAACATAACTCCCCAATCAAATCAGGAGTGTTTTGTCCAAGAAAATATTAAAAAAAAAAAATTCCATTGATTAGTGTCTTTTGTTGACTTTTTGGAAAAAATCTCTCTCTGTGCGTAGCTCCATATCAGCAAAAAATAGGGTCTATTGCAGTTGAGTTTTGGACCCCTTCCCACCATCGGATTTGGTCCCGTGATGGCTAGATGGAAATATTGAAGAGTATAATTTACATAAATACTTGATTTGTGTTGAATAGATGCCATTTACTTGCTCAAAAATCCAATCTCCCATGACTGCTCAACGCGTAGCACCAGGCTTGAAAAGGAGGTAGAAAGGTCATTTTTGAGGTGTTTTTTGACCTTTTGAGGGGGAAAAAATGCTCCAATTGACTTGAAATTTTTTGGGTAGACTGCTGGTGACATGAAAAACCAAAAAATGTAAACTTTAGCAGCTTAGGATGCCCCAAAAAAAAGCGTAGCACCTAGGGTGTTGCGCTCCTAGGGGCCAAAATTTGGAAAAAACAAAAGTTTCCGGATTTGCCTCAAACTTGGTGGAGAGGTCCTTCAAGGGTTTGGATAAGCCTATGAAAAACCTCGAGTTATGTCTCCAAGTTTTTCTTGGTCTTTAATCTATTTAAGTGCTCAAATTTCAATGCCTCTTTATGATTTCTTCATTTTCAGTTTTTTCTTCTTTTTCGAGCTACTTGCTGCACTTCTCTCACTATCACCTTGTTTGGCATGAAAAACCACCCTCTTCTTTGTCTTCGCCACATTCCTTTTTATAAACTTCAAAGCCTGTATATAGAAAATGTGTGATCATGTTGATACTTTTACCTTGGAATTTTATTCATGTATTTTTTATGCCTCCAATTTTCTTAGGGAATAGACTGATAGAAGAATTCTGCCTTCTTTCAACTGATATGCTGTCATGTTTTTCTCTTTGAAACAATGAAAAACCTCCAAGTGTAAAACCCTAGCAGCAAGCATCAAAAATTCCTTTAGTATTCATGTGGGCCATCACTATGAAAAACATTTGGTTTGTTTGTCCTGTTCAATCTTCTTGTAGGTAACCCTTTGTGACAGTCCTACAGAAATGTTACTAAGGGTTAATCTATCTTTTGCATAATATACCTTTGATAAGGACACGATTTCTTGGAGGTATCTCTGATTTTTTACAAATTGTGTATTTCTTGGCCACTTCTGTTGTTGTGGGGGACAACACAACTTCATCTTTTGATCACTATCCTTTGGTGAAGTGAGATACAATGCTCCTATTCTTTGTGCTCATACTCTCTGCCTTTTTGTATCTTTGGTGTGGTGAAATCAATCCTTCTTTTTCAAACCCTACAAGGCAGATTGAAACCCTATAAAGCTATCCATTGTTATTAAGGAGGTCCTTGTATTAGCTTGCAGAAACTTTAGAGGCAAAAAATTCGATTCTTGAAAGTATTTGGAAAAATTTGCAGAGTGCTGCCAGGAGCGCAGTGCATGTCTGTCTGTGCGCATCGCCATATTGAAGAAGGAATTTGGAGGCCTTCCTGGTGTCAGAATGAGCTCTGTGATAGCTAGTTGGAAAGCTTGTGGATTTGACTTTCCAAATATACAATTTTTTCCCTATTTAGAGTAATTTTCCCCAAGGTTGGTCAAAAAGTCCTGAATGATGGTGCAGAAACGCAGAGTGCTGGTGCAGACCACTTTTTGGATGACTTCCTCAATTCCAAATTGATTTCATGATAGATCATTGGAAATATATTTAAGTCTAGTTGTCTTTTGATTCATCAAGAAAGTCATTTGGACACTCTAGCTGTGAGAAAAACAGATTTTCCCAAGGTCACTCTAGAAGTGTAGAATATCTCCCGTGACATATGTATTTTTGACATTGATCTCAAACCATGATACTTGTGTAAAAAATGAAGGATAATTTTCTTCTTGGCCCTATTATGGACAAAAACCTCTCTCAAGTTTGCAAAATTCATCTCTGTTTGGTCTGAAACACAATTTGAAGCAAAACTAGCCCTAGGTGTGACACATGGCTTCTCTCTTGGAATGAATTCTTGGAAAATGATGGAGGCATGATTTTTATGAGATGTTATATAATTATTATTGATTACATGTTCTATCAAATGAATCCTTTTCTCTTGTGCCTCCCTTTCATGTCAAACCGTAGCTTAGTTGGAAGAGGAAATTAGGGTTTGGTGTGAGGATTTAGGACTGCCTTGCAAAGGGAGGGGAATGAAAGGGTTAAGGGTTGTCTAAATTCTTGGAGAAATTTTAGGGGATAGGGATAGATGTTATGGATTAGGGGAAAGTGGAATTTCAGGAATTGAGTGAGGGGAAGGGGTCCAAAAGTTCAAAACACATGCCTAGTCTTAAAAAGTGTCAATTTGTGGCAATAGACTAGGTTTTGTAGAAAAATGATGATTCTGAGGGATAAGAGTGACGGGAAGTGTTTATGGAGGTATTTTTAAGGATAGGAGGAGGTGTAAGAGCATCAAGATATAAGCCTTGTTGACGATTTAATCATGGTGGTCATGAAACCAAGAAAAATTCCCTTGAAAACCCTAGTTTTATCTGAAAATAGGCATGCTGCCTCTCCTTTGCTGTAGGTGTCTTTAGTTATGAGTTGGCCTATTACCTTATCTAGTTCTCTTCTGATAGCCACCTTGACACCCCTTGCATAAATGTCAAAACGGGTAATTGTTGGGTCTCAATCTAGTCTCCTAAACTGAGCTCATTTAATTGTCAACCAGGATTTGTAAACTGCTGAAGTGAAGTGTACCATATGTACCTAGGTGCTTGTTTCCTAATGCGTTGTGTGTAGTGTTTTGTGATGTTTTTGGTCTTTTATGTTGATTTATGATGTTTTTTGTCTTTTGGTGTTTTATGTTTACAATGAAAATGCCTAGAGAACTAATGGAAAGAAGTTGATGGTCAAAAACAGAGTTAAGCCTAATGTATGGAATGGTAAATGCAATTGAAAACAATGAAGCAGAATCTGAACTATGACTAAATAGAAACAAAAGATTGATAATGACTTCTTAGGCAGATGACACAAACTAAACTTGAGAAATGATCATTAAATATGCAAATCTTCTAACTAAACAATTAAACACTAATGATGCAATACTCTGTCCTAAGCTCTTTTATTCCATGACTAATTCCTAGTTCTATTCTGCAATTTAATTGAATGTCTCAGAACCTATACTCAAAGAGTTATTGGTTTCTTTTTAAAGTAGTTCTTTTGAGGAAGAGCTCTGTTTATAAAATGATGAGGAATTTGCAGAGATATTTCAGACCTTATAGTGATGTTATCTTCTGTTCCTATGGTTATGGATCACTTTGTAGTTTTCAGAACAAAAAGATATTTGTAAATAATGAAGGTTGTCTTGTGAATTCTAACAACTAAAGTAATCTATTGTGCAAAGGATGACAATGTGAATATGAGATGCAAGTGCAATGAGTTAATCTAAGAATGAACCTAAGATGCTACTAAACTAGAACAATGTTGATCTATAAGTCATCATCAAACTTGAAATGAAGTAACTGATCATGAATTAAATGCAAATGAAACTCCGGAGTTGTTCTAACTATACTAACATGCATTAATCTATGAAGTTACACAATCTTTTTGTTCATCATTAGTGATATTTTGGAAGAGTTCCTTCTTGTGGAAGAGGTAGAACAATTCTAACTGTGTACTTATATGCAATTGAAAACAAATGAACTGAAAGCAAATGAAAAACTAAGTTATCACACCCATACTCTACTCGACATTATGATATCTTGGGCAAGCGTTTAAGAGTGAGATCAGAGTTGATACTTAGTAAAAACACACAATTAAATCATTCATTATCACGGTCATATCTTGAACTTCTTAAGGATGTATTGGAAGAATTTCT
Organism: Pinus albicaulis; assembly: GCA_034641835.2. Taxonomy (NCBI): domain Eukaryota; kingdom Viridiplantae; phylum Streptophyta; class Pinopsida; order Pinales; family Pinaceae; genus Pinus; species Pinus albicaulis. The sequence goes on from CM076583.1 coordinate 828,949,612, forward strand.
TCTTGTGGAAGAGTGATGAGAACAAGTGTAATTGTGATAGTGAATAGCAAAAACTACTACTAAATCCTACATTACCATAGCTATTCTTCATTCATTGTTATGATCTGTTGGAAGAATGTCTTCTTGTGGAAGAACTGGAATGAATATAACTACAGTATCTAGTTAAAAACAAATACAAATTCAACTCCTATCCTACAATACCATAGTCATTAATCATTCATCATTTTGGTCTGTTGGAAGAGTGTCTTCTTGTGGAAGAGCTAGAATGAATACGACTACAGTAGATAAAACAAAACAACTACCAATTTAGATGCAAAATGTAAAGGCAGCTAGGAAAACTTATCTAGTTTACGCAAAAGAAATCCGTGCAAGAGGCAGGGGCCCTCTACCACTTGACGGCATTCAACTCCAAATTAAATCACGCCTTCAAAATAACTTTGTCTGCTCCATTAACGATGCAAAAGTTTGAACATGACACTCTGCGTTTTTAGGAATGTATCACAGAGTTTGAACAAAATCTAGCAGCAAATCTAACATAAAATCTCTAACTAAGCTCTCGGTCTACTCAAGAGTTTATAAAGTAAAATGCAAGTAACAATAATTACAACAATTTAGGAATAATGTCTTTCCTTATCCAAATCATCTTAGGAGTCTTTGAGGTGGCTACGTGAAGGAGAAAAGACACCTGGACTGAGACAGTCCTAGTAGGAGTCTTCCTTCACAAATGTGTTCCCACGTGCATAACCGTACCCAGAATTCATTTCCTCTTCCATGACGAGCAACACACCATGTAGGTACGACGTGGATCATGCCCATATGCATTTTTCCTCAAGAGGCCACCTGGAACATGCTCAAACATAAAGGTAGTTGCAGAATCGCCGGTTAGCTACAGAATGCCTGCATTCTGCAGCTAGTTCCGGTCAAAATGCTTAACAATGGCAACAATCACAAAATTCAACAAGTCAGTCATGTAAACCATTCTAGAAGTAATTTTAACTATTTTTATTGATCAATTGGGTTTAAAATATAAATGGACAAGGGAGAATGAGGTAAAATGAGGTGAAGGAAAGTACAAATTTAAGGCTCAACATACCCCCACTGTTGTCTCTTTGCATGTCCTCATGCAAATTATCCTATGAATTCAGAGGCTTCTGCAAGGACATCTAATCCCCTTCTTCTCCTTTGTCTGGTAGCTAGAGGTCTTCTGGGTTTCCTGATAACAAGTTTGAACCTGAGATTGGTGAGTGCCCTGACTAGCTTTTTGTTCCTTGTCTTCAATTTCTCATTGGTCCTCTCCACTTTGTCTATATGCAGGGATAAGGTTGAGTTTATATCAGTTTTGAGTTTGATTTGATCTTTGAGAATTTCATTCTCATTTTTGATGTGTCTATTCAACAATTCCAACTCATACCTATCCCTCCTTAATATATCAATTTCAGACAGTGGAGGACTAGGGGTTCTTTCTCTGCTTTCTGAAGCTGTCCTCTCTAAGGTTTCCACATATTCATAGATTTCCTGTTGAGCAGGATCAATCTCAGGGGTGCCTTCATAAAAATCTTCTTCATCATCCTCTTCAATGGATGTTTCTTCATCCTCAATATTGATTACCCCTGTTTGTTTGATTGATGTTTTCTTCAGTTTTCCCTTTAATCTGTGGCTTCTCCTAAGCTGAGAGGATCCCTCTCCTTTCTCTGTGGTAGATTCCTTTATTATCTTTTCTTCCTTAAGTTTCCTCCTGATTTGAGTCAACTTCTCCAAAATGACTTCTTCACTGCTTTCTTGAACTGGTTTGTCAATTTTATCTTTTGAAGTCCTCCATTTCCTACTTCTCTTTGTGGGCTGTGGTTCAGGTGATAGTTCTTTTGCTTCTTCAAAATGATTTCTTATTAAGAAATCATCCCATGTATCATTTGTTTTAGATATATGATGCTCAATCAAAATTTTGACCAACCCATGATGATACAGGGTTGTCTCTAAAAACTGAACTCTTCTCTGAACACAGGAAGCCATTTTCTTCAGACTTTGATGCAAGAAATATGGTAGATTCAAATCTTCTCCCAGAAAATGCATCATTAGTCTAATGTGGTAGACATAAAATGTCCCATATCTACCCTCACATGTAACAAATTTTTGTAAAAGAAGTAGTATATTTCTCCATTTTCTTTTCAATGCAGTGCTGGGAATTCCTTTCTTGAACACACTAACATCCATATTTGGTGATTTTAAAATTTTTTTCCAGGAGTCATTGTGGAATTCCCTATTTTTAAACCATCTCTCCCCAGTTCTGGACAATCCTGTAGCCTCTGCTATAAAAACTTCAGTAACAGTAAACTTGACATCCCCTATTTCAACTTCGGTTCCTTGGAATGATCTGGCAAATGTTTTGGTGACTTCCTTATGGAGGCCATTAAATTTTTCCAAAAATTGAAGCCATCCTATTTGTTGTAACATTTCCTTGCATTGTGGGTAACCTTCTAAATATTTTGAACCCACAGGTTCAGTCCTTACAATTAAACCCATGATTTTTCAATATCAAATTAACACTCTTCTCTACCCACAAAACAATGGCTTTTACTTTCGGATTAAAATGGCTTCAAGCTCTTAAATGAAAATGGCTTCAATTTTGGAATGACATACCTCTGATTTATAATAAAAAATGCCTTTAAAACCTCGATCTGATATGCTTCTATTGACAATTGAATGTCGGAGTGCTATGCCTTTGTTTGATGATGAAAGCAGTTTCAAATTTCAAGTTGAAAATGTCTTTGATTGAAAATGGCAGATGGCTTCAAATTTCTTTTCGTGCAATACCTCTGGTTCTTAGTAGCAAAAGACTTCAAATTCAACGCTGCAACATCTCTGTCTCTGGTAACATAGACTTCAACTCAACACTACAACGTCTCTGTCTCTGTAACACAGACTTCAACTCAACATTACAACGTCTCTGTCTCCAGTAGCAAAAATCTTCAAATTCCAACGCTCTATCTCTGTTTCTGGTAGCAAATGGTATGCTTCAAACTTCAATCACTGCAACACCTCTATCTTTGGTAGCAAAAGACTTCAATTTTAGCACCTCTGTCTTTTGGTAACAACAGACTTTAAACTCTACACGGCCACAATTCTATGTTGACAGTGGAAATGCTCCAAACTTCGTCCACAGTGATATGCTATCTGTCCACGGGATCAAGTGGCTTTGAGTTCTCACACCGTTATACTTCCAAATTTACCTCTTCTGATCTGCTCTTGATGATAATAATATCTCTGTCTTCGGAATGGAATATCGGCTACAGAATGAAGTTATGACAGTGGTCACGGAATGGAGTGGTGAAGTGAGGTGGCAGGATTGTGTTAATGATTGAGGAGACGGGGGAGGATTTTACGACGGCAGAGGAAATCATCATCATTAAATGTATTGGTTAAGAGACGTGGGAAATTCAAATGCTTTGGCCGTTTCACCGCTTAAATGCTATCGGATATGAAATTTGAAATGGAAGATTTTAATATAAAGTCTGTAAAGGGTTTGTTTGGTGTTTGATCAATAAAAACAATTAAAACAACTTTTCGAATAATCCACAACTAAACTATGCTAAACTTTTATGAAATGCCATCGTAATTTAAATTTGTTACCTCTGCCCTTTATTTGATGTTTTTGTAGCCTTTGTTGTCTCTGCTTATCTTTGGAGGAATCTTCATAATTTTCTTGATGCTTTTGATTCATGAATTCACTGGATCACTTTGTTGTAATTCTGATGTCTGCTGGTTGATGCCTTCAGGGTTTATAGCTGCGGAAAGACTGTCGGGCTGCAGAAAGGCTGATTAGTTGCAGAATGTCCACTGAGCTGCAGAATGTTCCTGTAGAATACTTTAATCATGAAAATGGAATGTTTTTGGAGTATGGATGAAATGTTATATGGTATGAATGAAAATGGATGATGAATTATGATATGTATGAAGTGGTTAATGGAATGAGATGGATTCAGTTCATGAAATGGAATGAAGGAACATAAGGGTTGTACTGCAGTTCATGACATATTTTATTCACTTACAGTAAGATATCAAATTCTGTGTTTTGACATGAAAATGAGATGAATGGAAGATGGAGTGAAATGAATGAGATGTGGAATGGAATGAAATATGAATGATGGATGAGATGGAGTATGAATGAATAAGTGAATGGAGTGAGATGAAGTGAATCATAAGCACTATGGGACTGTACTTATGATTTTTATAACAGCTGCTTATAAAAACAAAAATGGGAAAAGTTAGAGTGTCAGAGAGACTCTGATTTTCACCCTATCTTTTCTGTATAAACATGCCAATCAATGATTGGTTTTCATGTTTATACCTTTATTTTTTATTTTTTATTTTTTTATTTTTTTATTTTTTATCATAAGCACTATGGAACTGTACTTATGATTTTTATAACAGCTGCTTATAAAAACAAAAATGGGAAAAGTTAGAGTGTCAGAGAGACTCTGATTTTCACCCTATCTTTTCTGTATAAACATGCCAATCAGTGATTGGTTTTCATGTTTATACCTTTATTTTTATTTTTATTTTTTTTATTTTTATTTTTTTCAAAAGAGAAATGCTTCAGAAAATTTAATCAAGTTGATGAAGAAGAGAGACTCTTCTTCATTAACTTCACATCATTGTCTCCTTGGAACTTCTTGACAAACTCTTCTCTTGAGAGTGGCTTGTGGTATAGCTTCGGTCTATGGCCATTCACAAGAAAAGTGACCTCCTCTTCATCTATAGTTCTGATTTTTACTGCCCCATTATCAAAAATTCGAACAATTTCATATGGCCCAAACCAATGTGTCTGAAATTTCCCTTGAAAATCCTTGAATTTTGAATCAAACAAGAGAGCCCAGTCACCCTCTTTGAATTTCTTCTCCTTGATGTACTTTTCATGCCATCTAGCCCTTTGCTGTTGGACTAGACTTGTTTTCTGAACTGCATCTTGTCTGATCTCATCCAATTCATTAATTTGCTCCAGTCTATGCTTTTGTGCCTCCGTTAGATCAAGTCCTAGCTGAAATGCCATCTTGAATGTTTGAATTTGGAACTCTATAGGAAACAAAAATTGCTTCCCATAAACAAGCTCATAAGGAGTATGGCCTGTTGTGTTTCTCCATGTAGTTCTATAGGCCCACAAGGCTTCAGGAAGCCTATCTACCCAATCTCTTCTATGTAGATGAGCAGTCTTTGTTAGGATTCCTTCAATGACTTTATTAGTGGATTCCACTTGACCATTTGCTTGTGGATGATAAGGAGTAGATGTTCTATGTCTGATTTTGTAATTCTCCATCATTTGCTCCATTAGCCTTGATGTAAATTGAGCTCCTTGATCTGTAACAATTTCCCTTGGGACACCAAAACGAGTGAAAATATCCTCAAAAAGAAAAGTAACTACAGATGATTCATTAGCAACAAGTAATGGTTTAGCTTCTACCCACTTAGTAACATAATCGGTGCAAACTAATATGTATTTCTTTTGTCTTGATGGAGGACTAATAGGTCCTACAAAATCCAAAGCCCATTTTTCAAAAGGTTCAATGTGTACCTGAGGTTGTAATGGCATCTCACCTGAAGGAGAAGGTTTCCCTACCCTTTGGCAACTGTCACACCTTTTTACATATTCCCTTGCATCTTTGAACAAGGATGGCCAATAATATCCTAAATTAAGGATCTTATAGGCTGTCCTATTGTCTGCAAAGTGTCCGCCACAAGGTTCATCATGACATGCCTTGAGAATTTCAGGCATCTCATCTTCACGAACACACCTTCTAATGATCAAATCTGGACCTGTCTTGTACAACTCATTAGCGACCCATGAATATCTTGCACTATTATTAATGATTTTTCTTTTATCCCTTGCATTCATAATTAAAGGAAATTTTCCTGAAACTAAATAATTGGCAATATCAGCAAACCATGGGGTTTGAGTAGAGATTGCAAAAAGATATTCATCAGGAAATTGATCTTCAACCGGAGTGTCATCTTTGATATTTTGGATTCTAGACAGGAAATCAGCCACAGTGTTTTGTTTTCCAGGCCTATCTAGAATAGTAATGTTGAATTCGTGCAATAGTAACAACCATCTTATAACTCTGCCATTAGTGATTGATTTATTCATTAAGTATCTAATGGCAAAATGATCAGTGTGAATAAAAGTTTCATAGCCTGTTATATAGTGTCTAAATTTGTTAATGGCATGAACAACAGCTAAAAACTCTTTTTCAGTTACAGTATAGTTTAACTCTGCAGGAGTCAAATTTTTACTGATATAATATATGGCATAGGGAATTAAATCTTTTTGTCCCAATACTGCTCCTAGAGCTGTATCGGAAGCATCTGTCGAGATATGAAAAGGTAACTTCCAGTTAGGTCCCCTTAATATAGGTGCTTCATAAATTTTGGTTTTCAGGGTTTCAAAAGCTAACTGGCAATCAGAAGTCCACTTGAATTCACAATCTTTGGTGAGTAATTTGAAGAGAGGAGATGCTATTTTGGTGAAGTTTTCTATAAATCTCTGATAGTACCCTGTAAATCCTAGAAAACTTCTAACATCTCTTTGACAACTTGGAATGGATAGGTTAGAAATAACTTCAACTTTCGCCTCATTAACTCTAATCCCATCCCCTGAAATGTGGTGCCCTAAAACAATACCTTCAGTGAACATCATAAAACATTTTTCATGACTAAGTGAAAGGGTTGCTTCTTGACATATTTTTAAGACTTTTTCCAAGTTTTCTAAAGCCTCTTCAAATGTATCCCCATAAACTGTAAAATCATCCATGTACACCTCTACACAGTCATGTATCAGATCAGAAAAAATTCCTAATACTGCCCTTTGGAATGTTGCAGGTGCATTGCACAATCAAAATGGCAATACTCGGTAGGCATAGGTACCCCAAGGACAAGTAAATGTGGTTTTATCTTGGTCTTCAAGTGCTACTTGGATTTGATTGTAACCACTAAATCCATCCAGTAATGAAAAGTACTTTTTACCTGCTAATGTATCTAATACTTGATCTATGAAAGGTAAGGGAAAATGGTCTTTAAGAGTAGCTTTATTCAGTTCTCGATAGTCAACACACACCCTCCATTTTCCATTTTTCTTAGGTACAATTACTAAAGGAGAAACCCACTGACTATCTGAAATAGGATAGATGAAATTAACATTTAATAATTTTTGCAGTTCTTCCTTGACAATTTCCCTAAGATTTGGATTCATCCGTCTTTGAGGCTGTCTAATTGGTTTGCAATTTGCCTCTATATAGATGTGATGAGTACAAGTCTTAGGACTTATCCCTTTCATGTCAGTGTATTCCCATGCATATGCAGAAGAATGTCTCTGTAATACTTTGACTAACTCTTCTTGTTGAGATCTTTCTAGGTTTTTGTTTATGTTCAAGGTTTTTCCTGGAAAAATTTCACTTGTAGAGCTGCCAAATTTGTCCATAGAATGAAGAGACATCTGTCTAGATGACAAGAACTCAATATTGGATCTCTCTTGAAATGATTCTTGTTTGTATTCTGAAGAAGATTCAAAGTTTTCTAGAGTATTCAGAATTTGATTATCTTCACTAATTTCTGAAATTGTGAAGAGTGGTTGTAAATATTCTTCATCCTCTATCCATTGAGTGTCATCTAAATCTGTAATTGTCCTAGCTGGAGGATATAAAGTGAATTTCTTTGTTGAACTTCCATCAGAAATATACATATCACCGGACCTACAACTAATAAAAGCATCAGCTGTAGCCAACCAAGGTCTTCCTAGTATGACAGGATGGCCTCCTAGATTATTCTTGGGTGTCAGGATCATGAAATCCACAGGGTACTCCCAAGAGTCTAGGAACACTGGAATGTCTTCTATTACCCCATCTGGTCTGATCACAGATCTATCTGCTAATTGTAATAGTGTGGGTGTAAAGAGAAGATTAGGAAGTTTCAGTTTGTCCATGATTTGTCTACTCATGATATTTATTGTTGCTCCTAAGTCAATGAGTGTGTTTTGAATTTCAATTCCATTGATGTGAATTTTGACAACTGGATTTCCTGGGTCAAGATACTTTGGAATAGCAATCTTGCCCATCATAATGTCTGCTATTTGTCCTAACAGTTGAATTTTCTTGGTTTCTCTTATTCTTTTTCTTGTTGTCTTCATACTCAACTCCTTTATTGTTTTGGCTAAAATTGGGATTTCCTTGATGGCCTGCAATAATGGAATTTTAATGCAAACATTTCTCAATTCATCTAAGAAATCATAATTAGGCACCATTATTTGTTTTTCTACACCTTTATCAATTTGTAATCTTTCCGGAAAGGGAGGTATAGAAGTAGATGTGGATGGTTGCTCTAATACTGGAGTTGGATTTATTGGATCTTTTTGTTTCAGTTTTTCAATGTTTTGATCTTGAAAGGATGTATCTTCCCCAAGACTTTTATTAACCCGTAGGGAGTCTTCCTCAGAATTATCTTGTTCTTGTATGATCACAGAAGGTTTCCTCTTCTCAAGTATCCTTCGAGACCTAAGTTGAACATCACTAAGGTCTAGAGGAGTAATTAAATAAGTTGGAAATTGTTGTCCTTCTATCATGTATGTATTCTGAGGGTTCTTATTATTGGGGTTTGGTATGGGCTGAGCTGGCAATTGATTGGATTTTTGAGAGAATGGTAATGGAAGTGGTTGATTTTGATGAGGTTGGTTCGGATGATGTTGTTGAGGATTTTGTTGAAAATTTTGTTGAAGATTTTGAGGAAAATTTTGTTGAGGATTTTGAGGATAAAAATGTGGATATGGTGGATAGGATGGTGGATATTGATAATATGGAGAGTATCTTCCATAGGGACCTTGTGATCCTTGTGCCCAAGATTGAGATTGATTTTGAAATTGGGGCCAAGGTTGCTGCCAAGAATTCCAAGGTGGAGGTTGATTATACATTTGATCATGGAATCCTTGTGTCTGAGGTCCCTGCCAAGGTCTTCTAGATACAAAGTTAAGAGATTATGTGGAGTCTGTAGGAGTTTCTTCTTGAAAAACAGCCTTGAGACCAGGAAGAGAAGGACAACTCTTGGTCTCATGTTTCTCAGAACAAATAGCACAGGTTTCTACAACTTTTACATCTAGAGGACACTCTCTCAAGGCATGTTTCTTCCTACATTTAGGACAAAAGATTGCCAAGGCATCAGATTCAGCCTTTTGCTTGTTTTGTATCTTGAGGGTGTCTATTTGTTCACTAAGACTCCCTAAGATGTCAGATTTAAAATCATCAAGCATATGTCCTATTTCTGATCTACTTACTGTCCCAGAAGCAGATTTACTTGCCCTTGCAAGAGCGGGATCTCTTGGACCTTTGGCAGTTTTAGATTTCCCTCTGGAAAGGTTGATACACAACTCAGATATTTCAGGTAATGTAAGTTGTGATATATCCCCTTTTCCCATCATGTTAAGGATATCCAGCCATTCATCCCTAATTGTTTTCAACAAAAGAGCTTTTAAAGTGTCTTGATCTAGGTTTTCCATTTGTGCCCTTTTTATGTTGTATTTAAATCTTTCCAACAAATCTTCTAAGTTTTCATCTTCTTTTTGTAACATCTTGAACACTTCTTCCTTATGATTAACCGGCATACAATAATCCAAGTATCTCTATAGAAATGCTTGTTTCATGTCTTCCCATGTTCTAAATAGAACTACTGTTTAAACTCATAAACCACTTCAATGCTGCTCCTTTTAGAGTTGAAGGAAATAATTTCAATTTTTGAGCATCTTGTAGATAGTCATAAGTTCTACACAGCACTTCAAATTCGAATAAGAAAGTCTCAGGATCCTCAGTTTTAAGTCCATAGAAGTTTGGAAGGACAGAGGGTGAAATGTTTTTCATGGTTGTAATGGTTTCTTCATCAAGTATAGGGAACCCAAAAGAGCTTCCTATTCTACCTCTTCCTCCTTCTGCACCTCTACCTCCTTCTCCTCTTCCTCCTTCTCCTCTTCCTCTACCTCTACCTCCTCCAAATAATGTGTGTTCTCCATTAACAACTCCTCCTCCTCCTTCTTCTGCCATGGTTGACTCTCCTGTGGAAGTAGAAAAGTTTGTGTCCCTGACAGGAGTTTTTAGATCTTCTTCTATGGCAGGTTCAGTGGATGAAGTGGAAGGTTTCTCTAATGGAATAGGTAACCTTAGATCTTCTAGAAGTCCAGGATCAGTAAAGGATGGAAGATGGGTTTGAGTTGAAGGTGTACTAGCTCTGGATCTAGATGAAACAAGTGGTGTTCTAGAAATCAAACTTCTGCCTCTGCTGCTTATAAATCTTCCCCTTGAATCTCTCTTCCTACGCATAAAATTGTTTTTGGATGCTAAGAAACAAAGGTTACCTAGTTTTCACTTCCCCGGCAACGGCGCCAAAATGTTTGGTCTCAATCTAGTCTCCTAAATAGAGCTCATTTAATTGTCAACCGGGATTTATGCTTCTTGAAGTGAGTGTACCATATGTACCTAGAGTGCTTGTTTCCTAATGCGTTATGTGTAGTGTTTCATGATGTTTTTGGTCTTTTATGTTGATTTATGATGTTTTTTGGTCTTTTGGTGTTTTATGTTCAGAATGAAACTGCCTAGAAAACTAAGGGAAAGAAGTTGATGGTCAAAAACAGAGTTAAGCCTAATGTATGGAATGGTAAATGCAATTGAAAACAATGAAGGAGAATCTGAACTATGACTAAATAGAAACAAAGCTTGATAATGACTTCTTGGCGGATAGCCCTGACTAAACTTGAGAAATGATCATTAAATATGCAAATCTTCTAACTAGACAGTTAAACACTAATCTTATCATGATGCAACATTTTGTCCTAAGCTCATCTATTCCATGATTAATTCCTAGTTCTATTCTGCAATTTAATTGAATGTCTCAGAACCTATACTCAAAGAGTTATTGGTTTCTTTTCAAAGTAGTTCTTTTGAGGAAGAGCTCTGTTTATAAAATGTTGAGGAATCTGCAGAGATACTTCAGACCTTATAGTGATGTTATCTTATGTTCCTATGGTTATGGATCACTTTGTAGTTTTCAGAACAAAAAGATGTTTGTAAATAATGAAGGTTGTATTGTGAATTCTAACAACTAAAGTAATCTATTGTGCAAAGGATGACAGTGTGACTATGAGATGCAAGTGCAATAAGTTAATTTAATCATGAACCTAAGATGCTTCTAAACTAGAAAAATGTTAAACTATAAGTCATCATCAAACTTGAAATGAAGTAACTGATCATGAATTAAATGCAAATGAAACTCCGGAGTTGTTCTAACTATACTAACATGCATTAATCTATGAAGTTACACAATCTGTTTGTTCATCATTAGTGATATTTTGGAAAAGTTCCTTCTTGTGGAAGAGGTGAAGACAATTCTAATTTGTGTAATTGTATGCAATTGAAAAACAAATGAGCGAAAGCAAATGAAAAACTAAGTTATCACACCATCACTACTCGACATTACTTGAGTATCTTAGCGACGTTTAAGAGTGAGATCAGAGTTGATACTTAGTAAAAACACACAATTAAATCATTCATTATCACAGTCATATCTTGAACTTCTTAAGGATGTATTGGAAGAATTTCTTCTTGTGGAAGAGTGATGAGAACAAGTGTAACTGTGATAGTGGATAGCAAAAAATACAACTAAATCCTACATTACCATAGCTATTCTTCATTCATTGTTATGATCTTTTGGAAGAATGTCTTCTTGTGAAAGAACTGGAATGAATATAACTACAGTATCTAGTTAAAAACAAATACAAATTCAACTCCTATCCTACAGTACCATAGTCATTAAACATTCATCATTTTAATTTATTGGAAAAATGTCTTCTTGTGGAAGAACTAGAATGAGTACGACTACGGTAGATAAAACAAAACAACTACTAATTCAAATGCAGAATGTAAAGATATCTAGGAAAAACTTATCTAGTTTACGCAAAAGAAATCCGTTCAAGGGGCAGGGGCCCTCTACCACTTGACGACATTCAACTCCAAATTAAATCACGCCATCAAAATAACTTTGTCTGCTCCATTAACGATGCAAAAGTTTGAACATGACACTCTGCGTTTTTAGGAATGTATCACAGAGGTTGAACAAAATCTAGCAGCAAATCTAACATAAAATCTCTAACTAAGCTCTCGGTCTACTCAAGAGTTTAGAAAGTAAATGCAAGTAACAATAATTACAACAATTTAGGAATAATGTCTTTCCTTATCCGAATCATCTTAGGAGTCTTTGAGGTGGCTCGTGAGAGGAGAAAAGACACACAGGTGCAGAACGAGTCTAGTAGGGTCTTCCTTCACAAATGTGTTCTGCATTATATAGTACCCAGTCATTTCTTCTTCCATGATAGACAACAAACCATGTAGGTATGACCATGGCGTGGATCATGCCCATATGCGTTTTCCTCAAGAGGCCCTGGAACATGCTCAAACATAAAGGTAATTGCCAAATTCCAGGTTAGCTACGGAATGTCTGCGTGCTGCAGTTAGGTCAAAATGCTTAACAATGGCAACAATCAATTAATTCAACAAGTCGATCATGTTAAACCATTCTAGAAGTAATTTTAACTATTTTTATTGATCAATTGGGTTTAAAATAGAAATGGACAAGGGAGAATGAGGTAAAATGAGGTGAAGGAAAGTACAAATTTAAGGCTCAACAGTAATTTTCCTTTGCAAACTTTGTGCTTGGCCAAAGAGGCCTTCCTTGGAAGATTTTCTGATCTCCTTTGGACAACCACTTCCTGATCTTCATCCTCTTTGATTTTACCTTTTTGGCATATGAAAAATAGTGACTTAGATCATCAAAACAACCCTACAACCTATAAAAACCTAAATGACCTAGTGGGAGGCTCTTTGGACTTGGTCTCTGCTTGAAAACTTGACTTCGGATTATTAGGTTTAAAACAGAGTTTTGGACAAACTGATGTATTGAAGATCCAAAATCCAATGTACTTGATTTATATAAAGAGCCTACAGAGATAGTTTTGAGATCATCAATACTTGATGCATTTGGGATACATAAGAGAGTTGATTGGTTGATGACCTTAGGTAGTAGTGGAGGGGTTGGGAAGTAAAACAACAGTGGGCTTGAGGCCAAAGGTGACCAGACAAGAAAAAATGAATAGCATGAGCCCATGATGGGTCTTTTGGGAGTAGCAAGCTGACCTTGACATGAAAGGATGATAAACTAGTGAAAATTTATCCTAAGGATAATGAAGGCAGTGAGATTTATAGAACTCACAATGTTCATGAAATTTGTTTCTAGAAATCTAGGATAAGTATTTTAGTCATCCATGAGAAGAAAAAATTATTGATGACTAACAGGAATTCCATTAAGAATAATCGAGAAATCGGGAGCCATAGCTCTAATAGTCATTAAAGTTTTATTTACGGCTCTGAACTGCAAGCTTGTGGGTTGCCAATAGTATTCAAGAATGGCACTATGCTTTGCACAGGAATTCATAGCTCCTGTGTCTAGTTGTACATCCATAGAATATTGTTTATAACCACTAACCTTGACATCTATTCTAATAATAATCCTATCTTAAAATCCCTTCATCTAGAGAATAGATGTACCTGGTTCTCGATGGTGATATTCTAGTATGCATTGTAATTCTTGATGCTCCTAGTCATGATCTTCTTCTCTTATGAGCACATCTTCGAATTCTTCTATCATCATTGAATCTTTTAGTTCTGCAAGTTGTTTTTATTTTTCAGCTAATTCCTTCGGGTCAACTCTCATACTAGTTAGAATTTCTTTAACGAGAGCTCTTTTTTCTTCAATGTTGGTTTCTAAGTGCAATATTTCTTCTTATAGTTTTTTGGCCTGATCTGTTTCTTCTTCTTCATCTGAGAGATTCTCAATGATGGGAGTAGCTTTCTTAAACCCATAGGATTTTCTATGATGAAGAAATCTTACTTCTTCTCTGCTTGTGGTAGATCTGCAGGAAAATTGCTTCATGGGTGGAATGATAGATGAGGGCATATTGGAAATCTGTGCATATGTGGTAGGAGTGCCACTTGGATAATAGGCGTCAAGGTTTACTATGCTTGGCTGCATAATTTTGGCAAGTTGACGCTGGAGGGTTGATAGGCGTTCTGTGAGACGGTGTCAGCTGGAAAAATCTCGTGGTGTGAGGGAAGAAATACGAGATTGTAAAGATGCAATTTCATATCGTGGGTCTGTAGGATTTTCTAATTGAAACATTTTGAAGTCCAAAATGAAGATCCGAGGTGGATTCAGAGCAAGATGAGTCTTCATGATGTGGAATGGTGGGTTTGATTCATCTGAATCTATGACTGAAAAATATTCCTCATTTTTTGGGGGTTGATCTACCTTCTCCCATTCAGTCGGATCATAAATATTAGAAAAAATGTCAAACAATTTATTTTGGAAATGAGTTTTACCCTTCAAAGGACATTTTCTAGACCAATGACCTGGGTTCTTGCAAATGAAACAGGTTCCTGATTGTGCTCTTTGGGCACCTTCTTGTCTTCTCTTGAAGTATCATTTTCTTGGTTTTTGAAACCTTTGTCTTCTAGGGTAAAACCTTCTGGGCTGGATTTTCTTCGTGCATTTGTGACATTGAAAATCACTTCCACATTGTCCTTTGCTAGCATTCTTCTTTTTGCTTTTGCAATGAAAATGATAATTTTCAGCATAGATATCACATACACTTGCATTGAAACCAAGTTGTTTCTTTACTGATTTGGCTGTCTTTTTTCGGAGGCATTCTTTCTACAGAGTAAATACAATTTTTTCATGGAGTCCTACAAGAGAAATATTTTCAATATCTATATTTTCAGCTTCAAATCTAGCCCTAACAAGATCTGGGATTCTGCCAGGCATTGCAAACAAATATTTTCTCAAATAAGTTGTATTTTGTGGGTCTCTTGCCTTATAAAGAAGATCATGCATTGTGCAAAAAAACTCAGGATTTTATTTTATATCACAAATTCTTTGGCTCATGAACATATCTGCATAATGATTCCCATCAGCCTTAATTTCTCCATAAAACTCATGGTGAACTTCCCTGGCAAGTTGAGCGACTGACTTATCACTATTCATAATATCAAGTTTGTCAGATTCATTCATTCTAGACCACCATAACTCTAAGTTACCTTGGAAACCCCAAGTTATCCTTAAAGCTAATTATGACCATGAGACTTTGTTTATGTGAATGGAATTTTAAGTCCTTGCCCATGCACTCCAAGTATGGATAGCCATGAGGATTTCATTTTTAGATTTGTAGTTCAGATTTTTCATTGGAGCTTGATCGATGTTAGCTCGACTAAGAGTAGGGAACTCATCAGTATTTGAAGGATCATATGGAGTTTTGTCGGGAGAACCATACTTGGCATTACGCCATTTTTCCCATGCAAATTCGAAAGGTCGGTTTGGTTTATCGCCATCTGCACTCCTGGGTATTTTGTTGGATCCTTATCCTTCTTCTTTTACCATTTTTATTTCTTCTTTGTTCTGTGGTGGCAGATCAAATACTGGGATCTATGATTGAACTAGAGCCAATTTTTCTCTAGAAAATGAAATAAAATTGGAAAATTGGAAAATTCTAGGATTATGTACAAAGAACTGTTTGAGTAGTAGTGGAGTATTTTTCTCCTTTGGGTTTCTTTCTTCTAGCTAGAATTTCTAGCTATAAAATTTTGTTGCAGTAAATGCTTCTTCTAAATCAGGATTTTCTTTTTCTAGACTCAACTTTAAATCTACTACTACTTTCATAATTTTCTCTAGATTCATATTTACATCTTTTAACTTATCAAAATGCTCAAAATATTTTTGACTCAAATCATCTAAACTAGAATGGAGTCCTGACACATGGGATTGTACTTTAAGTACTTCTTGTGATAGGTCATCTAGATTCTGTGCTATACATGTTAGTTGATAATTGTTATAGTTTTGAAGCTGTATAATGTCTTGGGGCTTCTCATCCAAAAAATTCCTATATTGTAGGAAATCCACATTAGCTACAATATTCCCATCTTTAAAATTTTGTACAAAATTTCCAGGAGCAAGTCTCCTTTCTGGGAGTATATGCTTATCTAGATCATCCCCTGCCTTTTCTCTAGGTAGTGTATATCTCATGAACTTAATGTCTCTCGGAGAGGAAATACGTAGAAATTCCTGAAATTTTGCATGTTGACCTAAATGCTTCTCTTTCAAGATAGACTAAGGTCTATGAAAGACTTGAAATTTTGTATCAGAACTTGGACTTCGAAAGGAAATACAAAAATTGCATTTAGAGGAGGATTTCTACTTGTGTTTCGCTAGATGCCTACTGAGGTCTGAAGTGTCATGGCTTCTGAGAGAGTGACTTCTAACAGGGATTTTAGGTATTGCATTTTCATTTCTTACTCTAATGACTGGTCCTCTACTTGACTCATAAATAGACAATCTTTTAGGTTCTAGAGTCAGAAAATACCTTTGAGACAATGGATGGTATTCTACAGTCCACTATTAGTAATTTTCAATTGGGAAAACCTTATTGTGATAGGGATGACATTACCATGTCCAACCACCACTCCTTCTTCTATTACTCTTTGATTAAGCGGAGGATTGAGAGTTGGGAGAGATGTGGAGACAAATATTATAAAAAAAAGTGGAATGTAAATGGGTAATATTAAACTGCCTAGACATATCAAAGCCAGAAAAATGGATGTAGGCTTGAAGAAGTTCATTAATATGAGGGTCAGTTAATGAAACTTGGTATCATGTGATGATAGATGACCAAATTGGACTATTGTACAAAGGGGCCTCAAAACCACCTAGTAGAGCATCAATGAATTGATTATGGCGTGAGTTAATTACACAAACTAAGCAAGACACATTTAAACTAGGTCTAATAAGAGGATTAACACCAGATTGTATTAGTCCAAGATGCACATACTTATAACCTTGTTCTAGTGCCCATTGGATATCTTCTATTTTTATGAGAGGTATCTGATACATAGGTTGGGTAATATTTATAAGCACATTTACAGAGGCATATCTAATAAGATTGGTTGCATGAAACTTAAACATTGGAAGGTCACAGATTTTACTGGGAGATATATGAGGAAGCTGCCAATTAGGATTGGGGATAAATTCCTGGATTACCACCCTAGTATCATACTAGGGTTCAGATTGTGACTTGTTTAATATCCTTCCAATCCAATTAGTTTTCTTTGCGACTTTCATATCAGCAGATAAATCAATACTACTTGAAACCATTTCTTACTAAAATTCACTACTCATTATTGCGCAAGCAAGTAAGGAAAAGAAATATGTGAAGGTAAAATAATATGCACCTAATGAATGGGACTCCTTCGGAGTTACAACACCATCCTTTGGATTCAACTCTCCGAAAACATGGTCCACCAGCAAATTTTGCTGCAACAAGCTCTTATATCACGTCTTCACACTACTGGCCACATCTTGCTTGCTATACAGATAATTAATATGGCTCAAAATTCTTACTCAAATAATAGAGACAACACATAGGATGATAAAGCACATTTTTATTGAATTATAACACTTATTACATCGCATACATTATAAATACAGAGATTGATTGTATGAGAATCTGTCAACTAGACTGAAATGGGAAAGCAGAATTTAACATTGTTCAGAGGTCGAAGGCTTCTTGGCTCGTTATATACTTTGTCTATTACAATGTGTGCTCATCCCACGATACCAAGTTTCATTAACTGAACCCCATATTAATGAAATTCTTCAAGCCTACATTCATTTTTCTGGCTTTTATATGTCAGGGCAGTCTAATATTTCCCAGTTACATTCCACTATTTTCTTAAGATTTGTCTCCATAACTCTCCCAACTCTCAATCCTCATCTTACTTAGAGAGCAACAACAAAAGGAGTGGTGGTTGGACCTAGTAATGTCACCCCTATCACAATAGGGTTTTCCCAATTGGTAATTCCTTATGAGTGGACTGCAGAATACCATCCATTATCTCAAAGGTATTTTCTGACTCCAGAACCTAAAATATTTTCTATTTCCGAGTCAAGTAGAGGACCAGTCATTAGACTAATAAATACCATTTTTGTACCTAAAATCCATGTTATAAGTCACTCTCTCAGAAGCCATGACACTTCAGTCCTCAGTAGGCATCTAGAAAAACACAAGTATGAATCCTCCTCTCAATTAAAATTTTTTATTGCCTCTATAAATCCAAGTTCTGATAAAAAATTTCAAGTCTTTCACAAACCTCAGTATATCTTGAAAGAATAACATTTAGGCCAACATCCAGAATGTCAGGAATTTCTACGTATGCCTCTATGAGATAAATTAAGTTCATGAGATATACACTACCCAGATAAAAGGTAGGGGATGATCTAGAGAAGCATATACTCCCTGAAAGGAGACTTGATCCTGGAAATTTTGTACAAAAATTTAAAGATGGGAATGTTGTAGCTGATGTGGATTTCCTACAATA